>WYDI02004963.1:0-10658 GCA_009867235.2 Psittacus erithacus | reverse complement strand
TTGCTCCAAGCCCCTGTGTCCAACCTGGCCTTGAACACTGCCAGGGATGGGGCAGCCACAGCTTCTCTGGGCAACCCATTCTTTATGGAAGTTGATCAAGGGTGATCATGGGTCCGAAATGACCACCAAAATTCAGTAGATGAGAAGGAAATCTGGCACCAATGGGAGTAAATAATTGAAATGGAGGATATAAGAAGGAGCAGGATGAGCTTTTGATGATGCTCCTTTGCGAAGTGCGTGCAGGAGGAAGTTACGCAAGCCACAGTCTGAGTAGACGTGGTCTCCTGCCTTCCCCAGCCTGTGTCCTATCACTTGGGACACATCCTCCTTCTCCATTTTGCTACTGTTTGGCCCCATCCCAGCTCCCAGCCAGCTGTTCCCACCAAAACTGTGAATGGTTGAAAAGCAGCATGTGGGATGTTGATGGAAACTAAAGAGCTGCGTTCCCACAGGGCCCTGTTTGGGGGCTGCTGATGAGTTGTGCTTTACAAACAGCCTCCCTTGGTGTCCTCTCTATTTTCAGCTCTGGGTTAGATATTTATAAGAACAATTTAAACTTGGCACCACTTTAGTGTTAGTTTTAAGTGGCTGTGAATAACAGCCTCCAGGGAAGGAGGCTGTGATGAAGAGGTTGAGCTTCCTGTGAGGCCATGAGTGGAGCATGGGTGGTCCAAGGCAGTGGTGTACCTCAGCTATAGCTCTTCTTTGGAGATGCATATTGGTTTCCAGGGGAGATGTGTGAATGGGTTTGAGTGCTCCGTGAGGGTGCTGGTACTTTGCCAGCAGAAGAAAAGATGCAGTGATGGAGAGCTCAGTTCTTGCCAGATGTGATGGGTGGGAGATGCTCCTTTGCAGATGATGGGGTACAAGCTGATATATAGGTTTCTGCTGTGGGGAGCCAGAGCAAGCTTAGGGTGGGAAGGCTTCAGAATAGTGATGGGCTGCCAAAAGTTGGAGAGAAGAGCATGCTTTGGGGGGTGAAAAGGGAGAATTAGTGGGAGAAGGTGAGGCTTGATGTGGGAGAGATGCTTCCATATCCTTTATCATCTGGGAGAAACCTGCCCAAGTGTCTGCTGTGCTAAAAAGCTTTTTGGAAGCTCTGTGCAACTCTACAATGGTACTGGAGTAAGATGTTGAAATGTTTGCTGCAGGCTGCAGAGAGGCCCGGATTTGAGCCTGCTTAGTGTTTATTTCTACTGATTTCTCTGCCCAGAGATATGTGTTGTCCTTCAACCTCATCCCTTTGTTATTGGATTAATGCAGCATTGAGAAAAAGACTCGAGAAGAGTAGATTTTCAGTGAATTACAGTTAAATAAGTAGTTGATTTTAACAGCTGCTGCCATCCTATGTGCTTAAGGAAGGGGAGGGATGTCAATATATGGGAAGGAGAAGACCTACAGCAATACCTTCTTCTCTTCCATCTCTTTCATTAAAGTCCTATCTTCGTGCTGCTCGTAACTGATTTAGAGACGCTGCGACAGCTTTGAGCCCCTGTGCAGAACGTGGTGGTTTGCATGTGGGAAGGTCCTTTGGCTGAAAATGGCAGGGAAAACCCAAGTCCTTTTGCAGGACTGTAGAATTGTGATTTATGGAGCCATGCAATAAGCCTTGCTTGGAAATCTTGGCAGGAGCGACAGGTTTTGGAACCTCTAAGTTCCTATTGATGTTGGAAATGAGCATCTGAAAAGAGGGCAATGTATTGTACCCATATGAGAGAGCCTGCAGTGAGGAGAATTCTCTTCTGTCTGGCTTCTAGCCCATGAGCATAAACCCAGCTAGCAAGGGGTGGATATGCACTCATCCATTCCAAATGCTATACCCAAATAAGAGGATTTTCCTCCTCTTGTCCGGCACAAGGACTGGTCCATCTCAGTGCTCTCTGGCTTAGACCAGAAGTTGCATCCTGGATTTAAGAAATCTCATGATGAAAGATCTTGCTTTTTTTTCTCAAGCTCCCTGTTTTTGGCATCTCTTTTGGATGGTTGCTCTGAAAAATCCTGATGTGCTGCTTTCTTTTAAGCTCATTTTGATTTATCTTTATTGTTAAACTGAATCTCTTGGCAGTCGAGCATGCAGGCTCTCACAAGGTATTTGTGGGCTGTAGCTCTAAATGAAGCACATCTTGCCATGTCTAAAGATGATGAGTGGCATCTGCATCCGGCTACAGACATGGATGTATTAAGGATTAACTTGTAGGTTCTGGTGCCGTGTTCTTGAGTGGTCCTCAATGGTCTTGATGCTATTTTGCATAACAGGATAGTCTTACACTATGTTTGACCTGCTGTTTTGGGGAGTGGATTGTGCTATTTTGAATTGCCACATATTCTCTGTGGCCTTAGGAAATACCGCAGGGATGGTTTCAAGTCTGCAGAATCCATCTTTAATTGCACTGATGGGCAAAATTTGGCTTGAATGGGACCTAACAACTTGCAAAAGTGGATTGCTTGGATCTATTTCTTGTTTTACTGCAGGCAATATTGAGGATTCTTCATCTCCAAAGCCATCACATGCCTTTCTGGAAAGTCTGCCTAGAGACCATGTTTAGCTGTAACACACAGTATTAAAGTGGGTGTCATGCAGTGGCCTTTTGTGTGCAGAAGTCAAGCTAGATGACTTAATGGTCCCTTTAGTTTTTAAACCAAATGTTGCATGTGTTTCATTTCATGATGTAAAAAGCTTCTAAATTGAGGGCAGAGGTTATGTTGCCAAATACATTGCAGCTGCTCATCCTCATTTGGATGGAGAAGCTGCTGGAAATCCTGGAACAGAAAGGCTTGGAAGCAGAAATGCATAATAATATCTTTTAATACAGATATTCACATTCATGGTTCTATTCCGGGAGTCAGGCCAAGTTTCTAAGTAGAGGATTGCACATAGCTCCCGGTCCTGCCCTTCACCCCAACAGCATCCCACAGCAGGTACAGCCCGAGATTAATTTCCTCGCTGGAGTTTCCAATCCATTTATGAATAACTCAGACTATGAGCTGTTTCAGGCACGTGGTTGGGTTCATGTTAAAGGGGGCAAAAGCCGTATTTCCCTGTGGGACAGTTGCTCTTTGGAGTCTGTAAGTAAATCTCATTAAGAAAGCCACCACGAACTGAAGCTCTGCAGCTTTCTTGCAGTGCGTGTATGGCATTGAGTCTGATGGTTGTGGCTGTGCCTTTCTCTTCACCAGAAAAAGGCTGTAGCAGCTCGGCAGGTGTGTTTTGCACATGTGCTTATTGCAAGCAGTTGTGAATGCCCCATCCGTGGCAGTGTTCAAGGCCAGGTTGGACACAGGAGCTTGGAGCAAGCTGCTCTAGTGGAAGGTGTCCCTGCCCATGGCAGGGGTTGGAGCTGGAGGAGCTTTAAGGTCCCTTCCAACCCAAACCAGTCTGGGATTCTGTGAAGCTGGAAACCTCATAGGAAGGACTTGGGAGCACAAATGGGTTATGATGATATTTTGGGAGTTGTTCTTTTAAGCTGCACTTAATGGATGTTGAGCTCAATGGCTGCCACACCAGCTCTGTCTCCTGACCTAAAGGCCAGTGCACTTGATTGGATGTGTGTGCACATGTGAAATCTTGATATTAGGTATTACTAACATCAGATCTCAGCTGTAGCTGCTACAGCCTTATTCCCACTGGGCTCTGCTAGCAAACCATGATGCCAGTGTTGTGCAGTGCTGTTGACCGCCTGTTTTCTGAGGCACCATCTGCAATTCAATTCTCAGCCTGATAAATATGTTAGTGAGGTGTGGGGAGGAAACATTGCTGTGCAAATGTGACTCATGATGTTAAATCCTTGGCCTGTAGAAAGGTCCTTCACATAGTCCTGCAAACGAGATTTGAGCTGGTTACACCATCGTGGAGCGCAGACAGGTCTCTGTCTTGGCTTGCTAATGTGATGTAAAAGCCCAAGAGCCCCATGGATGTCTGAGTTACACCTTGTTTGGTGCTTGGGTATCCCTGTTTGTTGCAGGGGGGTGGATTAGAGGACATTTGAAAGTCCCTTACAGCCCAAACCATTCTATGATTGGGTGTCTTGCGGTGCACCCAGGTTTCCGATGCTTTCAGAAGTGCTGTTGGGGTGTGGGTACAATGAGGCTCTGCACCATGACCACATGCGCATGGAAGGTTTGGTTTTTGGTAGGTACCTCTACAGCATTCAGTGGTTAGTGGAGAACAACATGAAGGTATGCGGAGATCTGGCCTTCCTGGCATCCAGCACAAGACATTCAGTAATCTGCCAACTTAAAATCATAGAATGGTTTGGGTTGGAAAGGGCCTTAAGATCATCCAGTTCCAACCCCTTGCCATGGGCACGGGTGCCTCACACTAAACCACGTCACCCTAGGCTCTATCCAACCTGGCCTTGAACACTGCCTGTATTGTTTTAGAGATGACTTGGCTGCCTGTGGGATCTGGGTGGAGATCCAGACTACTTCAACACTGAGGTGTTTGACTTGGATTCCTGCAATGCTTGTGTCTTTATGAATTGGGAACCTCTGTGCTGCTGATGTGTTGCCTTTGTTAGCAAAAGCAATGGACAAAGCTGAAAAATATAATGAGAGTTCTTCATTGTTGGCTGTGAAGTTGATCTACAGTTTCTGTCTGCCTTCCTTCTCTTCTGAGGTGCTGGAACAGGCTGCCCAAGGGTGCTGTGAGTGCCTCATCCTTAGCAGTGTTCAAGGCCAGGCTGGATACAGGGGCTTGGAGCAAGCTGCTTTAGTGGAAGGTGTCTCTGCCCATGGCAGGGGGTTGGAACTGGATGAGCTTTAAGGTCCCTTCAACCCAAACCATTCTATGAGTCCATCTGGATAAGGGACCTTGAATTTAGAGAGTTTTGATTACAGATTCAATCTTTTTCTGCAGATTACTTCCAGAACTACTGCTGTACTCCATAGTGTGATTTTAAGGCTATAAGGGGTAGCTGGAGATGTGCAAAGAGAAGCTCGCTTGTGTGTGGTGGGAGGTTTTAAGGGGTTTATTTGGTGGCTGGTCCTTGTAGCACATCTCATCCTTGTAAATCAGCCTTTTGCTTTGTGCCATCTCTGCAGTGAGTTGTTAAAGGAGAGGAGCTGATGAAGTGGTCAGGACCCATCGTTTGTCATGTTCTTCTTGACGTGTAGTTTTGCGCCTTTATTTGGCAGCAGGCTTATTTGCAGATGATGTCAGTCAGCACTTGAGAATCAACTGTATTCAGTGCAGTCAAAAGAGGCCCTTTTTCAGGGACAATTATGGAAAAGAAAAATGAAACAAGTGAGGCCTTGTTTGAAGTCTTCTAAACTTGGAGCATTTCAACTCTTAGAAGTTGAGTCAACTTCCTTGTGTGCTTTGCTGAGGCCTCGGTGGCCAGTTGTGAAGTTGAAGTTTACTTTTGGGTGACAAAACCCAGTTACCATCAAATACAGCTTGGAACCTTGCTCATATCACTTTATATGAATCAAAGTTGTGCCCTGCTGTAAGGAGAGTAGCTCTTCCCTCCCTACCCATCAGTTGGGTGCCTGAGGTTGCTGGGATCATGCAGTGATAGCCAGCTCTTGACTTGAGGGCGATGTGACTAGAAGATGCCTGGTGACTTTAACCTCACCTTATGCATAAGTCTTCTTTCTGGACTGAAATTCCAACAGTGATGGGAAACTCAACTGTTTAATGGGATTAAATCAGCTGGGTGCTCTAGCAAAAGGGAGAGGAGATAGACCCAGCTTCTTTACTAATCCACTGCAGGAGAAACCAACCCTTCTCTTGGTCCCAGATGCTGGTTTCACCCCATGACTGCAGTTTCATTCTTGCTAGCTGCTATCTCTTCATGCTTTACATTTTTTAACGTAACTCTGCTGGTCTTCCTGGAAAAACACAAACCACCTCCTGCTTCTCTAACTCAGAACACGTTGCTGTGCCTTGCTTTAGAGTTTGTTTAGTTTGTGACCACCTAAACCACAGATCTTGAGCAAACAGCACTGCCGTGAGCTGTGCCTTATTGCCTCGGGGCTTTCCTTCCCCAGTGAGGTCAAAAACCTGAAGTTGAATTGTGTGGGGTGATGTAGCTTTTAGCTGAGTGATATCTGGAAAGGATATTTCATTTCATTGCTTCTCTTCTTGAGGTTGATGTGAATCTGCATGTGTTCGCAAGAGATACCAACAATGCACCCAAGTTTGAACAAGCTCCTCTGCTGCAATGCTCTGCAGCCATCAGGGGTTCCTGCTTCTTCAGCGGGGAGTGATAAATGGCAAAACACGAAACGAAACCTGCCTGGATGCTGCTGTGTTATTCTCCAGTGTGTTTTATCTCTGCTTTAAGTACGGCACTGCTGCGGATACAAGGCCTTGAATAAGCTATTGTGTGATGAGCAAATTCCAGCACTTAAATCATTCCCATGATGGCTAATTGAGTTTTTGTTATTTTTCCTAACATTTAGCTCTTGAGAGGTAAAAATATTAAATCCTCAAATCCTCCAAGGAAAACTTCTGCTTCCTCTGCACACGGATGCTGGCTTCGGATAACTCAGCTGCTTCTGCAGCTTGTAACTTCATTTGATTTCCCTTTGGCAGTGCACTGAACCCATTTCAGTCTTTTACAGGGAAAAATAGGTAAATCCCTTCCATATGTCAAGCATTAGAAAAAGACACGATTTCTTTGACTTGCACAAAGTGCCCTGTTGTGTGGCAGATACAGAAACAAGTGCACCCTTGTTTCTGGGAAGCCAAGCTCTAACCTCATGCTGGTAGATCTGACATGTCACTGTCCACTGTTTCAGATAGTCTCTGTTCACATTAGCTGGGTATGTGGAGGCTGGGGAGAACCCTGATCTTATCGATTTTCCCCTTCAAAGAGAGGCTTCAGTTTTTCCCTGCTCTTAATCTTTCTATTATAGTCCTTCAGGTCACTGGGTTGCTGCCAAAGGATAGGGGAGAAAGCATTTTGCTGATTAGCCTGCTCAATAGCTTTTGTTAACAGATGTGTCTTTGCCCTCTGGATCTCATCACATGGGATAAATAAGCCTGTGTATTGATGGGGCAATGTCTCGTCGAGCAAAGTGCAAGCACATAGGACTTGCCAACTGGGTCAGACGAAAGGTCGTCTTGCTCAACGTCCTGTCTCTGCAAGGGCCCAGCAATGGGTGTTTGGGAGGAGCAAGAGATCATCCTGTTTATGCTCTGTGCTCCCATCTTCTCTCTCCTGTCTTCTAGCAAGCCATAGTTGAATGATAAACCCAGCATCACTCCTTGAAGCTGCCTGTGCTCATCAGGAGTGACCTTGAGCCAACAGCTCAAGAAATGCTGTAAAACAGAAAATGGCTTGTGATATGAAAAAGGAACCTTGAATCATTTTGAAGGTTTCCTGGGACACACTGGAAGCTGGCTTAGGAGCCTTTGAGTGAAGAACTCCTGGAAAACTGGAAGATGGCTGAAATGGGGTCTTTGTTAGCAAATGTGCTTCTGCTCATAGGGCTTGCAAGGGACAAGGGTGTAACATTCCAGCCTGGTATCTCTTCCTTAATGGCAAGCCATAAAAACAGAGGTCAGGCAGGTGAGGGGAGAGCTCAGGCCTCTTCTGCTGGTGAACAGGCTTTCAGAGTAACTGGAAAGGGGCACAAGCATCTGTCACTACCCACTGGTCCCTTTAGGGATGCTGTGCAGTGGTGAGTGCATGGGATGAGACGTGAATCTTGGGTATCTTCCACTTCCTGGTACAGTGGATGGTCAATTCAGCCAAGAGGAGGACAACAGGGGAAGTTCAGGTTAGATATAAGGAAGAAGTTCTTTACTGTGAGGGTGGTGAGGCGCTGGAATGGGTTGCCCGGGGAAGCTGTGAATGCTCCATCCCTGGTGGTGTTCAAGGCCAGGTTGGACAGAGCCTTGGGTGCCATGATCTGGTGTGAGGTGTTCCTGCCCGTGGCAGGGGGTTGGAACTGGATGATCTTAAGATCCTTTCCAACCCAAACCATTCTATGATTCTATGATAACAGCAAGACAAACAGGGCCTTGGGTGGGAAGGAGAAATGGGGGTGGGAGTTTTAAGGGGGTTATGAGCAGTGTTCAACAAAAATTCTGATTAAAGATCAGAATTGAGATCCATTGACCTAAAAAAGCCAAACCAACCAAAAAACCTCCTAACAACCAAACCCCCCCAGAATACAGCAAGAGAGGGGTTGAAGTTTGAGTGCAGGTGATGGGAAATTCACTTGGTTAAATGGTGTCCTTAGCAAGGAAGTCTTCTATTTGACAGCTGTGTGAACTAATAGATCACAAAAGGATGAAGGAGCTACAGGCTGCCCACATAGAGCTGAGCATCAGCCTTGGACTGTGTAGTCCTTAACATGACTTCTCTAACCAAGGCATGGGCAGTTGGCTAAGGGAGCATGGATTGTGTGGTGGTATGTTTGATAGGGGGATGAGTGCTGGTCTGAGGTTTCACTCCCTCCTTCCCTTTGTGGCTCTCTTTTTGCTCCTTTATAGCAGTTTTACCTATATAGCTGGCTTGAGCTTCCAATTCTTTTTGTTGTGCTCATGAGATTGCTCTTCTTTTCTATGTGCTGATGCACCGAGACTTGTAAAACCTCAAGGCAAAGCCTGGGGAAGAGGAAAGGGTGGATGAAGGGCAGGGAAATAAAACAGCAGAGGACGGATGTGACTGTGTGATCCAATAGTTGGCTGCACTTTCTGACTTTAATTATCTGATGTCCATCAACTTGCCTGGAAAGTGAGTGGAAAAACCCTTCCAATTGAATAGATATTGCTTGACCATATCTTATAACTGATAAACCCCACAATGTTTCCTTTTGAGATTGCTTTGGGTGGACACACAGACTTCTTCAGGTAATAAAACGGTATTAAGGTGATTTTTGAGTCACTCCATCTGAGGGCTGGAGAATCAGACAAGCAGTTGGAGATGGTCCCAGGGATCTCCTTCAATACGTTGTATTTTCACATACGTCACAGGGTAGGATGTTGTTCTGCTGCTCTGAGCCTTCCTGTACTGGTCCAACTCAGGCAGAGCTTACACAGGAGTAGAAACAGGTTCAGGATCATCACCTCTTGGCTGGTTTTTTTGCTGGATTTCTGCTATTGGTAGTTTTTAGCTCTGCTCAGGGGCACCACACTAAAATATCATCTTCATAATGCTTCTAGTGAGCACGTCTCTTATTGAGTCTGAACTTGGGGATAAAGTGCTTTTTCTTCCAACATCTTGTTCACATGCGGCTCAGTCTGATCTTTGTGTCTTCTTTGCTCAGAAACATGAACTGGGCACCTAAACTGCAAGTGACCTCATCTTAATCAGTGCAGTTCACATCCAGCCTATACCCAAGCTATAAACTGCTCAGGTGTGGTTTGACTTTGTGTTCTAAGAGAGATTGTGTAGGTAAAAAGGATAAGGTTGTTGGGGCTGAAATGTGCAAATTCTGTGAAATAAACCTAAAATGCTTATTTCATGATGGATTTGCCCAGCTGGTTGAGATTTTGGGTCTGGATAAGGTCTCCATTTGACCTGTGTTCTGCACCTACATTTGTCCATACCCAAAAGGATATAATGCTCTGATGTCCTGAGACTATATAGTCTGGATAATCTTAAGGTCCTTTCCAACCCTAACTATTCTGATTCTGTGATTTTTCCCATGTTTTATAACTATAGGGGAAGGCTGCTGTTGCATCCATCCTGATTCCTTAGGGATGCCACAACAGGTCTGGTGTAAAACAGCTGTCTTGAGGGGAAGGTGTCATGAGACAGTGGGAGAGGTTGACTTCAGGGCATGACCAATGCAGAGGCACCAACAGCTTCTGCGTATTTATAGGTCTGTTTTCAGTGGAAATGCTGGTTAATAACAGCAACGGCTTGGATCGTGCAAGGGAATTTGGTAGCTGAATAGCTCCCAAGAGGCTGATAGCATAACCACATTTAGAAGCAGAGAGATGAGCGGTGTCTGCTGGCCTGGGTCATCTTTGTAATGATTGGCATGAAAAACATCACAAGGCACCATCAAATGTGTGATGTGGGGAGCTTGACTCCTCCAAGAGGGACCAGCCCATTTCTCCCTTGCAGTAAAAATTCCTCTTAGAAGCACAAACTTGGTTATTCATCTTTTTCCTTTTCAATCTCTGTTTCCAATTCTGGAATACAGCTCTTGGTCTCAGCAATATCCCTTTAAAACTTCCAGCCAACCTGGGAAATAGCCATTACTTTTTCGTTCCCCATCTTCCTTGGCTGGAAGAGGGCTTTGCTCTATAATTCAGTGGGTATTCTCACTGGGTTTAATTTCATCAGTTCCTCACCGAGAGCCTGTCACTGTTTCCATAATAACCCACAATGTTTATGGGCAGCAGATAAAGCTGTGAAAGGTTTTCTGTGCATATGTACAAGCCTTTAAGCAGAGATCTGGAGGGAATTTTATACCTCCAGTTACTGAAGTTAGAGCCAAAGGAAAGTTATCCATTTGGCATCTCACTTGCAGCACTGTGTACAGTTCTAGGGTCCTCAACATCAGAAGGACATGGAGTTGTTGGAACAAGTCCAGTGGAGGCCACGAGGATGAGCAGGGGATGGAGCAGCTCCTGTATGGAGCCAGGCTGAGAACATTGGGGCTGTTGAGCCCGGAGAGGAGAAGCTGCGTGGAGACCTCAGAGCAGCTTCCAGTGTCTGAAGGGGGCTCCAAGGATGCTGGAGAGGGACTCTGCA
>WYDI02004959.1:0-33194 GCA_009867235.2 Psittacus erithacus | reverse complement strand
TCCAGGAGAATGTGCTCCAAGATTTTGCCAGGCACAGAGGTGAGACTGACTGGTCTGTAGTTCCCTGGGTCATCCATAGCATCCTTGTGCTATGATTAATGTTGAGTGAATAATCAGAAGTTTCTTTAGGTGAATGTCATGCAGTAGCTCATATTCAGATGTTTTGTATACAGGTCTTATAAGAGAAAGCAGCAGCAAGGGGTTGTTTTTTTTTTTTTGGTGATTCATCCTGTCCTATACAAGAGAATTGCTTGAGGTCTGCGGCTGCTGTGCTGAATTTGCTCAGGTGCGACCACCATGGACAGTGGATTTCCCAGAATCAAGAAGTTTGTGCTGGCTGCAACTTAAGCTTCCAGCTCTGTGTTCTGCTGCTTGCGTACACAAGAAAAGGTGTCCCTGTGATCCTTCCTTATTCTCTGACCAGGAAACAGCAGTTGTAGTAGCTACTGCTGAAGCCACATGAAGCCACAGCACCACATAAAGTGGGAGTGAGCAGGGGTCTCTGCTTCCTGGAATGTAGGTTTGGTATTGTGATAGTTAATTCTTCCTATAGGCACCAGCAAAATGCTTAACAGCTGCCAATGTTTCTACCAAAAGTGCTGCCCAAACCACCTCGGTATTATCAGAAAATAGAAAATACATAGGAATACTGTGTCCAGCTCTGGGTCCTTAGCACAGGAAAGATCCTCCAAAGGAGGCTCACAAGAATAATCAGGGGAATGGAACATCTGTTCTGTGAGGGAAGGCTGAGACAGTTGGGGTTGTTCAGCTTGGAGAAGGGAAGACTTTGGGGAGACCTTATTGCAGCATTTCAATACTTAAAGGGGGCTTATAAGAAAGATGGGGACAGACATTTTAGCATGGCCTATTGCAATAGGACAAGGGGAAATGGCTTTAAAAGTGGTTAGATTCAGACTAGATATAGGAAGAAACTTTTTACAATGAGGGTGGTGGTGCACTGACTGGAGCAGGTTGCCCAGAGAGGTGGTAGATACCCCGTCCCTGGAACCATTCAAGGTCAGGTTGAATGGGGCTTTGAGCAACCTGATCTGGTTGAAGATGTCCTCCCTCATTGCAAGGGGGGTTTGATTAGATGACCCTTAAGGGTCCCTTCCAACCCAAAATGTTCAATGATTCTATGAATAGCTGAGATGATTTTGACCAATGTTTACTGTGCAATGTAGTTTTAATAAAACCCGTGGTTCCTTTCCTCTAGGCTTTCCAACAGTCTGCTTTCCTCAGCTGACAAACTCTCATCTCTCTTTCATCAAACATGCTTTTCTGTTTGAACTTAATTCACTATCTGCCAAATAATAGATAATGGATTCATAGGGATTTATATTAAAATAGTGTTTTCCATCTAGATGATTACCAATGATGATATACTTTGAATCGTAATTAGGAATCAGTTCCTCAGCCAATGCTGAGCTTGCTTGAAATCAGTGGGGCTGTGTTGATTTGTCTTACTTGAGGTTCATTCTCTGTTTTATGGAATAATCCTCTTCTCCATCATAGTGCAGAAGCTATTGCCAATTTAATAGATTTTAATTGTAAATAAGTTTTTATGTATCTCATGGTAAAGAAATACTTGTGGCATTATAGCTACAGTTTATCCTATCTTGAGGCAAGGGAGTGAACTGAACAGCTTCTGAACGCCTTTCTAGGCCTATTTTTTGTATTTCTATGTTTTGAAATGTGAAACCATACTGACTATTTTCTGTCTTAAAAACATTATACATATGCAAATTTGGCAAACGTTTTCAATCTGGAAAAAAAACCAAGCCAAACCAAAAAAACAGAAAAAAAATGTTGGAACAATCTTCGTGAGTACAAGTGGCCTAAAGAGGGTCTACATTTCAGCTGTGTGATTAGGAGCACAGCAGGGCTTTGTCCCGCAGAGCGGGCTATTGATTTGGTACTGAATTATAGTGGTGCCACCTAGTGTTAAAAGCTGCCACTTGCTCATTTACTCATTATCTAGGGCTGGGATGCATTTACAATAAGTGAAAACAGTGTGGGAGGGCAGTCTTAAAGCAGATCCTGACCATCAGAACATCACCGAAACTGACACGTTTTACTTTGCTCCTTCGATGGAATATTTTAGCTTGCTCAACTGACCATATTCCCTCTAGCATAGCTAGTGTTGTATGCTGCAAAGCCCTATCAATTTAGCAGCATGGGTCCTTTGTTCTAGCAAGATATGCAGTCAGGGTTTAGCACGTTCTGTGTTTCAGTGTCACTAGATTGCAGTTTCAGCTCCAAAGTTAGTCAGGAAAGATGGACAGTATAATACAGCAAAAAATAGCAGATTACTAACCCAGTGAGCCAACACTAGTAGGCACATACAAACCTATCAAAATCCCAGTGTGAGGGATATGACAGGTAGTTTCAAGAGTAATGACTGATGCCCAGCTCATATAGCAGTGTTCCAAACCCCTAATGATATCCTTGTTCAATCTTATTTTATGGTAGCCGTGCATGAATTACATAGCTGCCTATCACAGAATCATAGGTTATGGTTGGAAAGTACCTTAAGATCATCTAGTTCCAACACCCCTGCCATGGGCAGGGACACCTCACACTAAACCATGTCACCCAAGGCTCTGTCCAACCTGGCCTTGAACACCGCCAGGGATGGGGCATTTACCACTTCCTTGGGCAGACTGTTCCAGTGCCTCACCACCCTTACAGTAAAGAACTTCTTCCTTATATCCAGTCTAAACTTCCCCTGTTTAAGCTTGAACCCATTACCCCTTGTCCTGTCACTACAGCCCCTAATGAACAGCCCATCCCCATCCCTCTATCCTGAGGCTTGAGAATGAGCGATTTTCCAGGGAACGTTCCAGTGAACCATTGCAAACTGGACAGATGATGAGAATCACTGTCAATAATATCCAAGAGGCTTGAAGGCCACACCCTATCTTTTGTGAGGAAGATTTATCACCAAACTGCAGAATAGTTTTTCCCAAAGATCATCTTCTCCATTAAGAAAAGCTAACAACATAGATATCAAAAAGTAGTGGAGTGGTTTCCCAGGATCCCACAGCATGATACTTATGCAAATATAAGCCAGAACTATATTTCTGTTCCTGTCCAGAGCTCAAAATCTCCAAAGGCCAAAGACATTGGCAAGTACTCATGTCAGAGATAGGAGCAAGTTTTAAAGCTAAGATTTTATATACAAATATTCCTATATTTCAGGGAGATTTTAGAAAACCAGTATCTAAGGAAATTTTAATTTTAGTTGTGAAGTCCTGCAGACAAATGTTATTGGCTTATGTTTGAAGTTTTGACTGTAATCCTCAGAAGAACAACTCTGATAATAACTGCTGAACACTGATCAACTCTAATAAAATTCCAAAAGCTTCAGCTTGTCAGAGTTCCACCAAATTTTTATTGTAATTATAAAGGTGATAATTTTAACCTGATAATAGAATTTCAATTGTAACTATAATTTTAGATAACTTCATAATTTGTAAGTAGTACATGGAAAAGATGCAAGCAAATGGATTAAAAAATGTTGATGGTGACTAGGAAGGTGAATTCTCCCAGAATTTTTTTATATATAAACAGATAACTTACATCTTTTTTAGGAGGACTTCAGGATTTTCTCTTCTGCAGATAGATTGTATGAGAAATACTGAGCAAAGCTTCCAGGATATAAAGATGAGATGAAATATAATCACTTTGTATATAACACCCATAGAAAACAGAATGGTGCAGTTCACATCTTCCTAAGATCACATCCAGTTACCTTCCAGAACAAGGAGAAAATGATAGCAGGTATATGGGTGGGGGTTTTATTAAATTATATTTTTACTCAAAAAATGTCTTTCACTCCCTTCAGGTCTGTGTTTAGTGCTGATGTTTCAGCTGAGCTCAATGAAGGAGTTGATGAGCAATAAACACCTCTCAGTTTGGTAAGCACTTTGAGCACTGCTTGCTGCTAGAGAAAATTCAGGCTTTGAAAACTGCTTAAAATAAAGAAAAAATCCAAATGGTCTTTTAAAGCTACAGAGAGAGCAGCAGAGTCACAATTATTCTGAAGTGATCACCTAATCCATTGTGTTGTTATGGCTTATGAAACACTTGAGCTGTGTTAAAGTACCAACAATTCATTTCTAGTAATTCCTGCATAATTTATGTGACAGACTGAGATGCAAAGCATTTCAGCTTGTCATTCTTTCCCTACTTATACTTAGGTGCTTTAGTGCAGAGAAGGGGAAAAAATACTAAATACATTGGACTCAGCTTTTTTATGAACTCTTTAATAAATATATACAAGGGTATTCATAAAGGCTGCTAATTGTACACGCATTGCACTAACTAGTGGTTATAAAAAATGTTGTTTGCATTTTATATCAACTCATTGTAAAGCAGGGATCATTATTGTGAAAGCAATGCGTTTAATATATAAAGCTCTTCTCCATCAGTTCTACAGAGGAGACTTCAGAATGGGTTAGGTTGTACTGTGACCTTTGAAATAAAGTAGGTAAATTCATGTCCTAGTTTACTTTGTGGTAACTTGGGGTAATTTGCACACAGATAGGGATCATGGATCACAGGTAATGTATTTCATAGACGAATATCCATCCCATCATCCCTCTATAATACTAGGTTATTTTATTACTTTCTTGTGAAGCAATGGCTGCCAAATGTGGATCAGCAGAATTCTGAAGTGCTCAAAAATGCATTTATGTATGATTTGTGATTCCTTCTGGCCTATTCCTGTAGTTCTCAGTTGAACAGAAAACATGGAAACAGCTTTTTCTGAATAACAGCTACACAGCTGAACCGAATGTTCATCTTACATTTAAACAAAACTATGTGTTAATCTCATTTGGATATAAGAAACATGTAATGAGCCTATACAATCTATTATACTTGAAAGGATGGCTTTACTGGTGCATACTGGTTATTCAACAGCATTTCAATAATGCCATTAAAACCATATTTAAAGCTATTCAATGTTTTTGGAATGGCACAAAGTGGGTAGAGCACATTAGTCAATTTGTCATTAATCCAGCAAAAATACATTACTGATTTTTTTTTCCTATAGAGTTCTTTAAAGTGGATGTGATTTTAGTTCAGAAGAAATATTAGCAGAAAGACCATATCTGGTATGATTTCTCAGAGCTTAATTCCTGAGTGTTTTGCCCACACACATTTTGTATGTGAACAATGGAGTCAGCTAGCAATTAGAGAAAAAAGTAAATAAGCCAATTCAGTGTGGCTGGAAAGAAAACAATACAAATTTTATGAGTTCCAATTGCTGAACCATAGCAGAGGTTAAATTGTTCAAAACAGACTTTTCACAAGCTTATCTTCTCCAAAGCTGGTCTCTATTTTTACATCAGCATCAGTGGGTCTAATGAAAAAGCTCCCTCCAAATTCTATTTCATACAAAACTGGTTATACCGCAGCCAAGTGTTCACAAAATTCTCTCACAAAAGCAAAGTTTTCTATTGCTGAATTGTCTATTTTTCCATAATAAACAAGACTGGGGTATTTTATTATTTTCCTCTGTTCCTAGACTGGCAAATGAGATTGCAAATAAGCACAGTCTGAAAACCCCAGTAACTCTGGCGTCTCCAAAGAGCTATTGCTAATGGTTTACTTCTTCATAGATGTGAACAGTCAGTGGCTAAAAATGAGCTTTTTATGTACTCCAGCTTTTAGTTTGATGAAAGCAGCATGGAAGACATACTTATGGTGTTTTACACCATAAAAGCAAACTTGAGACTGAAAGCTGAATAGTGCAACATATCTGTAGGCTAATGTGGAAAGCAATGACATGGTGAGATTCATAAAGAAAATTTTTATACATTTTAATATTTTGAGCCTGTTTGTGACTGGAGTAACAGTAATACAAGTGTCACCGTGTTGCCTTCTGGCAAGACAGGAGGTTCTTGACAAGATTAATTAAAAAAGTACCTTTCACATTTTTCTGTTACTGAGATCACTTCTGAGAAGGTGGTCTTCTTTATAAACCATGCAAGTTGGAAAGAATAAAGGATAATTTCTTATCAGAGTCTTATCAGAAAAGTAACCCTTTCCTCTCCCAGTAGAAAAAAGCCTTATAATACCAGTTCAAAAAAAATTCAGTGGTAACTGCAACTCAAATGTGTAACAAGACAGACACATGAAGGCTGCTCATAGAAGAGTTTTACCACCATCTCTCTGTCGTGAAAACACTGAAGGGTGGCCAAAAGGAAGTGACAAGCAGAAGAACAATATATATTCTTTCAGAAAAAAAAAATCTACCACTTCCAAACATACTCATCATACGTTAAGAAAGCAGGAAAGATAAAAGAGCTAAGAGAAAAGTCTGTGCTATTCTAAATAGAACACAAATAATAGGTGCCCATAGAAAGTGGAAAAAACTGTAAATAGTAGAAAAAAATTGGCAACATGATTTCCACTGATATAAGCACACCCAAACACTGCAGTTTCATCCATTAGTGTTAATTTAAAAACAAATGAAGCCAGTAACTCCATGGGTGAGACTGGATTGAGAAAAACATGCCCAAGTAGTCATCTTTCTCTGCATGAAGTCCTAATAAAAAAGTCAGCCCAAGTAGGAACCACATTGATCTATGACTTCTTTACTTAATTCAAAAATATGCCAGACACAGCATGTGCCGCATTTGCTATTTTGGCAGTGAGTTAGCACATGGGCAGGAAACTGTCCCAGTTATGGTGGTGAGGTTGGTTTGTGTATCAGGTTTGCTGAAGTTTGTTTTTTTGTTAAACAAACAAACAAACCCCAAACAGCGGAGCAATAACAAGGAATCGTCTGTTTCCACAGTCAACATTCTTGGATTCATCCAAGCAAAACAGAAAATCTCCATCCACTGTTTTTGAGATAGAAGCCATGAGAAGGACTATTGCGTCCACACTCAAGCTATGCTAATTCCTTTCCCTGTGTGCAGCTTCCTCTTTACTATGGCACCTGAACCATTATCCATGATTATTCCCTGCCTTACCCTGGTTAATGTGCGACAAACTGGAAAAATAGCCAAACTTGTGACAAATAAGAAGTTCCAAGATTTGAGCCAATCAGTCCCCTTAACCTGTTCCAAGGAAGACCTTTGCAGAAAATAATTAACCAGGCTTTGTTTTACCTAACTGAACTGAAGACATAGAAAAGCCATATATGAATAGACACGCTAGAACTGGATGCTGGCAAAATAATACTCTGCCCCGGGAAAAGGATTGGCTTTTTTTCCCCCTTTGAAGAAATCAGATGACAAAATCATTGACCTCTAAACCTATGCTGAACTGAAAAGTAGACAATGTCATTAATATGCTAACATTATCACAAGAATTATTACTAATGTGATTTACTGTTATTATTGTATGGCCAAATACTGTACAAAAAAAAAAAAAAAAAAGGAACAAAAAGGCGGCTTCTGTCATCAGTATATTCCACCTGCAAGTAATGTATTTCTCTGCTCATTGCTGCTGGTCAGATTTTCCCTATGTGCTTCAGTCCTGGAGAAGTCATACTCCTTACTCACTAGCTATGCAAGCTTTTCTATCAGCATATGTGGCAGCAGTTTAAGCTGGCAGAATGGTATATGATTCACTGTGTGCATGAGAAATCTCACAGCTCTGACCCAGCGTGGATATCTTTAAAAAACAGCATGTACAGTACTCCATTGATCTCATTACCATAATTAGTTCTATTATGGTACTGTCTAAAAGTTTCAGCTGAGCATGGGGCCATTATTGTTCCATGCATTGTGTGAGCATGAAAGATACAGTTCATGCTTTAACAAGCTTAGTGTCCGAATGGAAAAGGCAGACAAAAGGAGAGAGAGGAAGAAATGGCACAGTTTAAGTAACTTAACTAAAGTGTCACTCATGGTTGGAGGGATGGGTCTGGTATTAGAGTCTAGATCTCCTGCCTTAATTTGATGCTTTATCTACTTATATGCATTCCTTCTTCTAAATTATCCATGGTGCATTATTCCATAGTTTTTTTGCACTTGTGTTCTCTGTATTAATACCTGCTTCATTCCTTGCTCAGCCACTCTCTAATGAAGAAAGAACTAGTTTCTCCAGACATTGAAGATCATATATTAGGCCAGATTCTTCCATCTCAGTTGGCACCCTTAGGACTTTCCACTTCTTTTTCTTCTCTGGGTATATTATTTATATCAGCATGTCTTTCTGCCAGCCAGTTCAAAGATTATTTTAAAAGCTTGACCTACAAAGCAACAGTTTCCTGCTGCCACTGAACAGCAATTTAGAAACTCAAGTACCAGAGATAGTATGGAGGAATTTGCCACTTAAGAAGTCTGACCCAGAGGTGCTTTCATAGCACTAAATTCATGCTTATGAAAATTGCCAACACAAAGCTATGGCTTTATAAAACAAGGTAATATATAGCTATCTGCATAATGTGGATATTTTAAGAATTAGTGCATCAATGTTCATAAGTATTAGAACTTTAAGGGCAGATGGTAATGGCAAATTTATATTTTACTGCAAATTTGTTTTACTAGCAAATTCCCAATTAGCTGTAACTGTAAGTATGAAATAATGATTCCTATTTTTATCGGGATTTTTTTTCTGTTTCTAGTGGGCAGGCACTACAACAGTTTTAAGTCAATTAGTTTGTCCTGGTAGATGATTTCTCAACAAAAGGCATTTGCATCCATTATGCTAACACAGAAAAGAAGTCTCATGGTTAGTGCAATGCTAAATCTTCTGAGTTTTATATCTCTGGCTTTGTAACAAGCAACATTTTCTTCTGCAAACTTTTCTGTAGGTGGACTTCTGAATATACATTGAAGATGACATGCAGAGGAACATGCAGGTATCATTCTTGTGATAATGAACTCATCCTGGTTGAGCTATTCCTAGGCAATCTGGAATAATTTTTGTCAGTGGCTTGGAACTGGCAGAACCAAGATGAAAATGAAGTTTAACTGAAATAATGCAGGATACTGTAGCTTGAAATGGCAGGGATTTGGGTGGGCCAGGATGGCAAAGTTGTACTTGAAATGTACTCGAATCCAGTCAGCCTGTTTGTAATTTTATTTCCTGAGAACTCCTAAATGCTCACAGATTTAAATAAATGTTGTAAATAACTGCATTCCTAATTCCTCACACAATTGACTCAAAATGCACCCCTTAGGAGTTGAATAGATACATACCTGTCAAATACTGCTTTGGTGTTGTTTTTTCATGCAAATAGAATTCTAGGCCATAAATCAGATCCTTAGTGTGCAATATTCTTAAGTACTTGTCTGGTGCCATTAAACAAACAAAGAAGTAATACACCAGGTTGAAGAAAAGAAGTAAAGAACAGTACATTGTTTTAAGAACACCAGACAATCTGAAACAGCAATTAACGATTTTAATGATTGCCCTTAAAGATATTGTTGACTGGAGTGGTATCCTTTTTCCCTTGCCTCCCTGTGGCTTGTCCTGTTACTCTTTTGTTACAGCCTTCTAAGTAATTTGTCTTACATTTCTTGTTTTTACACAATGAGTGAAGTCCACTTTAATGAATAAGAACATGGCTAGCTTTATGACCCATTCTGTCAATGACGAGATCCCCTCATACTCCTTGCACTTTCCCTCCTATGGTTAGCTTGTCTTGTGGAATTACAATGTCTGTGGAGCAGAGATGGCTTCTTACAATATGTGTTGTTGAAGTAAGGCAGGACCTAACTTTACTGAATCCAATAGGCGCTGATACAATACCAAAGCATCAGGTCTTAGAGAAGAATCATAACGAGATTTAAAGCTGAAACTGGAAATTATAGTGCATGAGATTTAATATTATTTCTTATGTAGAATCACTCTGAAGTGGGTAGAAAAACATCAGAGGGAGTTTAAAGGAACCTAGCTGAGTTCTTTGATACTGAAAGCAAAAACTTGGCTATTCAGAGGAACTTGAGACCATCGTTTGATCATTTCAACATATTTCAGTGGGAGAGATCTCTTGTGAATTCAGGATATCAAAACCTCTTATTTCTGGGTCTACTAGTCAGGGCTGTGTCTGCCTATTAACCTTTTTAATGTTGTTTATATAACAGTGTTTATATAACAGTGCTTCATGGTGGATTTAGGGCTAACAATAAAGGAAATGTCAGCTAATATCATAAAAGTGATTACATTTTTAGATCAAAGGCTTTGTCAAATATTCTGCATCAAAATCAGTGCTTCTACTGATGCAGCAATCTTGGGTGAAGCATGTGGTGTGTATGTCAGGCTCCCAAATCTCCTTTTCATTGACAAACAAATTGTGCTGAATATCTGAGCAGTAGACCAATGAACCAGATGATACAAGGTTATGTGCAAGCTCAATTTTCAGTTGTAAAGCACAAAATCTTCTGGGTCAGAACATATGTGTTGATATCATCAAAACCTATCAACAAAACCAGAATGACATTATGTGATGCAAGTCAGAAGAATTCAGTACTGTGAATTCAGAAAAATGCCATTTTCAGATATGTAGACTATTTTTAGAATCACCCTTATTACTTATCAATAAGCATAAATTGTTTGGATCTTTGTACACAGAATAACCTGAAACAATGCCATTCTGTAGTGTCACTATTGTGGCCTTTCTCTGAGCTTGCACTAAATTTGCCTAAATATGTATTCTCTTATTGTTTAACCAAAAGGTGGAACAAGGACTTCAAATAAGGTTTGCAGACAACCTGACCCACAGATCTAGGAAGCAAATAGGATTTTCAGACACAAATGCTGACATTTATCCATAATCAAGCTAAATCAGGTTTGTGCTATGTTTGCCTCCACTGTTTCAATGTGCATGTACTGTAGCATCTAAAAGCACTGTAATTTTCTCTTCTGTCCTATCCTCATCACCACTGTATTCGAGTGTATTCTTGAAATACGTTGAATAACATGACTAAATTTTCCTGTTTGGGTTTTGGTTTGTTTTTTTTTTTTTTTCCTGTTCTTTAAACTTCTCTCCAGGCACAGAAGCCTGTTCAGTTGCCATTTGGGGGTCACTTAGTGCACCTTCCTTGAAGTGCTACTACTGCCAAAACTGGATTGTTATTTTGTCCACTCAGAGTTCTGTCTCCAGAGATGGTGACATTGCAGCCTGTTCAGACACCCTGTTCCAGAGATGCATTGGTTTTCTAGGGTAAGTGTTTTTTCCTATGTCCACCCTGAAACTTGTCAACCATAGTTTGGCCATTACCACTGTTACACTACCTGGTGTTACTCAGCACCACTTGGCTCCATTGTCCTTGTATCTGCCCTTCAAACAACAGATTTCAAGCAGACACCTCTCAGCCTTCCTTTTGCAGACTAATGAAGCCCAGCACCACCAGCCTTTCTGTGCAGATCATACAGCCTATGTCCCACTGCCGTGGTTGCTGTCTGCTGGATCCTCTGCAATTTCACCATTTCGTTCATGAACAGGTGGGGACAAAAAATGGGCATAGCAGTCCATCTGGGGCATCATCAGTACTGAATGTATATACAAAAATAATGTACATGTACCCGTATGTTGCTATGCTTTTATGCGACAGAAGGCAAGATCAAAAAAGCACTTTCTTTTTAGAAAGAAAGTGGTGAATTTTGGACTTGCTCTGTAGCTGTAATGTAAGATAGTTACAAAGTATATGCCTGGCCCTGATAGTATTTGTCCTGTTCTCAAGGAGGTTTACCTGAATTCTTGAAAACTCTGTTGTTCCAAGAGTAGCCAATATGGTGACCATATTTGTTTTCCCAGTGTGTTCGTCAAACTTACAGTAATACTAAGCTACTTGAAGGAAAGGACTGTAAATTTAAGAAAAGGAAAATCTTATGCATGTTAACAAGCTGACCTAAAGGTAGTAACAACGGAAATCAGAATAAAGCATTTCCAGAAAAGCATCTGAGTACAGGAGTTATACTGGAAAGGTACTCATCTGTAAATATCCCAATATACAGAATGTGTTTTAACATTCATATTTCCTTGTCTCTTCCTATGGTCCAAAGTTTGTATAGTGAAGAACTATAGAGATGGATAAGATAAAGGTATTTGACCTTACTGGATGCATTGCTTTCCTCTCTGGGCCTTCATTCTGTCTTTTAATATACAGCCCATTTATTACCTGGGCTTGAATTTTATTTATTAGGGAAAGACCAAGGTTAGGTTAGTCCTGCTATTTGTAATATGGTAGATTCAACATAATTACACAAAATGAGATGACCAGGGAGACTGGGAAAAAAATTCTCCGCTCCCTTCCCTGCTCCTGTCATACTTGGTGCCATTAAATGACCAGGGAGACTGGGAAAAAAATTCTCCGCTCCCTTCCCTGCTCCTGTCATACTTGGTGCCATTAAATACAGAACCTTTCAGAAGAGATCATTGCTTGTTTGATGCAGTGAATGGAAATTCTCATTTCAATCAGGTAGTGAACCTTCAAAGGAAAGGATGATCAGGAGGAATGGGAGAGACCTTGATATATCAAAACAAGCCTTTAAATAATAAACACACTTCAAACCCAGGGGTTATCCTGCATATAAAGCGTGAGAACTATAAGCAATTCAATGTAAGAGATATTTATAAGGCTATTTCCCATGCAGCACAAAACTCGCTACTTTTATACTCGTACATAAGGTATATTTTCATCATGAATCACAAATAAATAGTTTCTCTTCTCATGAATCCAAAAGAGGATTTGTAGTTTTAGTCCCATATTTTGGCACAGAAAATTGACACCTTTTTGAAACTGCCAGCATAATAATGGGTAGAAAGAATCTAGACACCATGAGTCTTCCTCAGTACAGTTAATGGGTTTTGTCTGTCCTCTCTTTACCTCTAGCCCAGCTGGTTCAGAATAAAAAAATGTGAAGCATTCTAATATCTTTTCTCTCTCTCGCTCTTTCTGGGTGAAACTCAGGTTTTAAAGAAGTCAAGGAGAGACTTGCTGCTGACTTCAGAGTACTTTGGATTGTGCCCAGACCAACTGGGTTACCTTCTTAGACAACCTGTAGAGATCACAGATACAGATTCTCCTATGCACCACGGTAGGTAGAAAACTGTTGACTGGACAAACAAAATTAGGTCTTGTTTCTTGATTTTCTTAAATTCCCATGGCTTCCTTCAAACTACATAAAAGAATAAAATGTATCAAATGTACCCAACTTGTGGTCTAGGTCCCTTTTCAAAAACATTCTACATGTAAGAAAAAACTGCTTTGTGCCCCTTACATACATACAAACTCGGTGTCAATTGGAAGGCAATAGCTGGAATGGGATTGTAAGCTATTATGATAATTCACAGCAAGAGATCCTTAGTTAAGTGGGCTTCAAATATAGAATAGGTACAGATGTAGCAGAGATTTAAAGGCTTATAAAGAGTGCGTGTGCCCCAAGCAAAAATACTGGATTGACCTGAGGAACTTCTCCCATGAAGGAAGTAAATATATGTATGATGTCAAGGTCAGCATAAATGGAAGTATGTAAGTGCAGGGCATCAGTAGCTTCACAGATTATTTATGTGGCAAAAGAATAAAGGACCTTCAAGGATAGGCTTTGAAAGTGAATATGGGAAGATTTTTTGCTATATGAAATGGAAAGAAGGATCATGATGTGACATACTATGACAGAAGTGAGTGATCCAAGCAATGGATATTTTTGCATCCCCATTTTCAATCACCTAAAAGGGAGAGGAAAACAGGATTATCAAACCCATTAGAAAGAGTTTCTTTGTCAAGTTTCAATCACCCCAATTTCCTGTTGGCTCAGTTTTTATTATCTGTGAGAAGCAATGGCTATTGGATGCACTCCAGGTTGGTGCTTCTGTAATTTCAGCAGAGCAGTAAAAATAGAGTGAAAGAAAGAAAAATTGATTACAACTTGAAGGCTGGATATAAAAGCTGACAAAATATTCAGGGATATTCACACCTCCTAACTTTAGACTTAGTAAGTCTAAATCCCAGCTAGGAAATTAGGCTGTAGGAAGGTCAACAGACTTCTCTACTTTTTTCCAAATGTTGATTTGGAGAACATGAGGTACTTTCCTGTTTGTTTTGCCCTCACAAGAAACTTTGACTAGCTAATACATCTATTGGTTTTACAGTAGCAATGTAAGGTAGGTTATGTGAACTCTATTTCATGCTGCATCCATAGGTAAATGGTTTTTATTCAGATCAGATGTTGCTTACTGCATTTTGTTCTGTCTGAGTATAGAGGGAAAGAATTTGTAGCGTGCATTTTGTTTTCTTAAATTAGTAGATTAGCTGCAGAAACAAGTTTTATTGAGACATTCAGACATGCTGATTTGCCAGACTGAACAGAAAACCACATAGATTAATGTACGAGCAACACACACTGAAAAGTGAAAATGGGCATGGAAGATATTTTCCTTCTGGCTATTTTTGGAGAACTATCTCTATTCCTCCAGACAATATTCTGTGGGGTGCCGCCTTCTTACCATGACATGAACCGTTACACTGGCATAAGCTATTTTGTATTATTAGTCTAGGTCTACACCAAGGTAAATGAAAGAAGAAGTTGGACCTATATTATCTTGAATTTTATTAATTAAAATTTAATTAAAATCAACCTCCCTGCCTTCCTGCTGCCATAGCCCTAAATCACAATTATATGTAAAATCTTAAGACTACCATCTTTCTCTCTCTTTTTCTCCCACTAGAGTATTAAATTAGTTACACAGAGAGACATTCTCTGGTAGGAAAGTCTGAGGAAAGCAGTAACCGAGTTTCTAGGATCCCTTTTTTCTGGTGTGCAAACCCCATGTTTTAATTCCTAGCATGCACAAAGCAAAACAACACTTAAGTAGATCCAACTTCCTCTTTAAAAGGCTCAGATTTGTCCTAAGTGTGAAACAGTTTGATTTAAATGCTACTCTTTGAGTGAAGGAGAATATTTGATGGATCTGAACTACACTATTCAGACTTTTTTTGTTTTCCTTTAAAGACCTACAAATTATATAAAAATAGTGACTTGTCAACAACATGGCACCAGGATATATAGCTGTTTGTTTTAACACACACACACACACACACACACACACACACACACATTTCTAAGTAAAACCAGATCTGAGTCAATCTTGCTTTCACCTCTTTCACTCCTGGAATTCAGCTAAGAGCTGTAGAGCAAAGGCGATTTTCCAGTGACATCATATTTTGGGACACAATACTAAATTTCTTGGAGAGGAAAACACAGGGAGACTCAGCTGAGCATTTTAGTGTATAAGAGCTTAAAAAAAAAAAAGAAAAAAAGTGGATTTTCCATACTGAAAGAAGAGCTTTGGGCTTGCAAGACTTGGAAAAGCCCTTTTTATTAAGAAAAGTAATCCCTTTTTATTGTATTGCAGAATCCCATCATCCCTCACATTTTCCTACCTTGTCCTCTTTATAAGCAGTCCCACGGAATTACAACATTGAAAATAATGAACTGCTTTATTGAGGCCAGGATGAAAATTTCACCAGACCAGTAAGAGGGACTGAGTCCCAGGGTGGAGCAAACAGATCCAGCTCTATGGCAGGAGGGGCACTGGCTTCCTGGGCAACCTTCATTGTGGCTGTCTGCAGACAGGTAGCACCCTGGGAGGATTGGGGGCACAGGAAAAAGGCAGGATCACTTTCGCATGACATGTGGTTGGCTGCACATTGAATAGACTAACACAAGGGAAGAACGTGTGTGGGACCTGCTAAAAACCTCATGCAGTTGAAGATGTGAGAGATGTAACCAGAGCAGCCATAAAACATCACAGATGTGAATAACAAACATTGGTATGCAGCATATCCTGTACTGGTGGACACAAGCTAATAAACAAAGATAATGTTAATTATAGCGTTGGAACTGATCAAAGCTTAGCTAGTACAAAACCACGATAATAGCTGAATGGTTAAGATCTAAAAATAGCTTGTCTAAAAATAGCTTGTGTGATTTTGTATAAATATGGCAAGATGCTCAGTAAAAGGGATTCAGTCTGCACGCACATTCTGTCTCCCTCTCATACTTTGCTGCAAGGGCTTAGGTCCTTCAAGTGCTGTTGGCTGCATAGGTGGTACCTGGCCTGTTGGCAATGATGTATCACACAGCTGTTTCAGGAGGCACTCAAGAATGGTGCCTCCTTACTACCTGCCCTCTTATGTCCCTAAATGAGCCCTCACCAGGTGACCTATCTGCAGGTGGTCCATCATATTTGAACAGGGACGGATGGGAACTGCTGCCAGAAGGATTCAGCCTTGAGACCCACTCCCTGCTCGGGTGTTAGGGGCTGCTGAGGATTTAATGTCCCTTCAGAGATAAATTGAACACTCACAATGTTCATTAACAGTGCAGATGGGAAAGCGTCTTCTGCTTACCTATATTGCCTTAGGACAAAAGCCAGCAGTTCAGTCATGAATCACTGCAATCCACTGAGTTTGCTGAGTAATTCCAAGGAGCAACCTTTCTGCTACATCCACAAGGTCTTCTGCAGCTAGACCTGACACTTTTCTGAAGGTCACAGAATAACATGGCTTGTCTCTTTAAAAGAGCATTTGTGAGCTGAACACAGACTACAGTTCAGCTGCTTAAGCTCAAGCAATGCTGAATGGTGCCTGTTTGTGAAAGACAATGTAGACAAGTCCCTTTTGAAATCAACTTCAAAAACCCTTCAGTTTGCAATTTCTTTACTATAATTTTTACTTTTGTCCCTATAGCTATCTATAGAGGGGAGGAAGAAGAGAAAGAATTTTTTCTCTTGTTTTTTTTTTTTTTATGGACATTCATTTATTTTAAGAACTTTTATTTCTCTCATTAATATTACTTGAAACTCAGAAACCAGAACACAACATCAATGCAGTAGCAAATCCCTTCCCCAACAAAAACAAATTAAAAATTGTGAAGAATATTAGTTCAGGGAGTAAGAAATATGACATCATTATTCTGAAGGTGTAAAAAAACATGCAAAAGAATAATGAATGCAAACCTACGTTTTTTCAGAACTAAAAATAACGCTTGCTGTTCTAGCATCAGGCAGCAAGACAGTGTTCTGTAAGATGCCTGGCAAAAGCTCTTATTCAAGGTACGTACAACACTCACGTTGTGGTTGATATGAGATTAATATCAGCATTCCTTCTTCGGTGGAATGCTTCCATTTGAAAATCAGACTGTTAAAGAAAAAATATGCAAATGGTAAACAATTATTAAAATGTGATTGATTATATAAGGCTGCAATTCAATAGGAAGAAATAATTTTAAATCTTGTTTTGAATCTCATTTCATTATTTATTTGTTTCTTTTTACATTTCTGTCATGAAAAAGTATTTAATGTACTTTCTTGGCTTATCAGTGGACAAAGCTCCTTTTGCACTGTCTCTTCATGAGCACAGAACTGCAAAAGCTGCCCTATAAAATAAATTCTAAGTGCAGGAAACAGAAAATGAAAAAGAGCAATTCCATTAAACCATTTTATTTATTAATCATAAACAATCCTGCATTAAAAATGCAGAATCAGGCCCTCTAGGTTTGGTACGCAGCAGGCACAGCTTACACGACTTTGTCAGCTGAGTTTTCTAATAATATTAATTGCTAAAGGTAATCTCTCCTCTTATAAACAGACAAATGCATAACAGTGTATGTACAGAGCCAGGTAGAACTTTTGATTTAAATTCCAACATCATGAGGAACATTTTCCCAAGTGATTTTAGTCTGTTCAGTGGACTAATGATTGTGTTGAAGCAAAATCTGCTTCTGCTTCACGGATAACAACAGTTCTTGCATTTTTCTCCTAACTTCCTGAGTACAACGTTTTAATGAAGCACACTATGTCTGGTAATTTTCTACCAATGCACATCCATCACAAAGCTTTGCTCTGAGGCTTGTGTTTTCCTGCTCTGCTGCTTGCTGTATTGTGGGAGTTCAGCAAATGTCTACTTGAGCAGATCAAAGCGTAATCTTGGCTTTCCCTGCTTCTCTGTGGTTTCTGGTGCTTATGTTAATCCTACTTAAACTAAGTGGCCAGAGATTTGGGAGATCTGAAATACAAAATAAATTCCAACCTTGAGATGGATTAGGGTTGTCAGATGACACAGAACTGTCATGTAGTACTAACATTATGAAAACGAGCTGAAAATACTGTTTTAGTGTAGTTTACAATGGGGATTTATCCTAAGAGAGACATGGATGTGTTTGATTAAAGCAGCGCCTTAGTGAATATGTAGCCTGAATGCCTTGAAGGTTATTGATCATGTATCTTAAGCCAAAGATACAGCTTTTTCTCCAGGAGATTTGTTTTTTTCACCCAGTAAACATAATACTCTTCAGAACATGGATACAGTGTTTCACAAAAGCACTTTATTTTGTATGATAAGGAAAGGATTATCTTGCATTATAATTACATATCTATGACTTTTTCTTCAGAAAGTCTGCTTGTCTTGCAAGCTATTTTCAAACAATAATGAAGCCTTGTAGCTAAAACTCATTTACCAGGATCCAATGGGGATCTTCTAAGCCTCACAAAGTGGAGATAACACTGGATTTGCTCTTGTCCATTCTTTCAGAGGACAGGGACACCTTGACAGCATAGGATATGGGTCTAATTTATGACTGAATTAGTGGTCAGAGGGTGGTTTGCAGCCACGTTATCATGTGGCTCAGCAGAGACCACTCTCAAGCAAAAAGGTTTGTGAATGTCATGAAAATATTTCCGGGCCTATATGTTTTTAATTCTCAAAATGTTTTTCAGTGTTTTTTAACACAGTTTTTTTGTAGTAACACAATCCCATTTTGACATAGAAACATTTTCTGTGACCAATAGTTACAAGGTCCTGTTTGTCAGAGAACTAAGTTTAGCGCATTGTCAACTAGTGGAAATCAGTAACCACTATTGACTTAAACTTTGCCTGGGCAGTTGTCACTTTCCTTATGGTCCTCCTCAGAAATGACAAGGTGTATGACAGCTAACACAGTGATCCCCAAGCCCTTCCCTCTCCCATTTTGTATTGCAGTGGCACCTATCAGCTTACCAAACAGCACAAACAAGGGACAGGAGAATGGTCACCCTCCCATCACCCTCCCAAAGACCTTAAAATAGACACAAATTTGGACTGAATAGTCCTTCCTACAACCCTATTTAATCCACTTCTAGCCTGGGTTCAAAGAGAGGTAAACTCCGGGAGTTGAAGCAAGAAAGGCAAGGCAAGAGAGAGACCCAGAACACACTCGAGTTCTGTATCTGCCGCAGCACATTACCTTTACCAAACATGGGCACGAGCTCTTCTAACTCATGCTTTGGGATGCCAAGTCGCTATCTGCCCACTTTCCGCCTTAAAAGTGAAGGCAGGAGATGAAGCAGAGCTGAGTACCTATCTGCCTCATATCTACAGTGTGGAAGCACAAGGGCTAAGGAATCATCTTCTGTGGATGGTACGCGCATGACTAGATTTGGCTAGGTTTGGTGGGTGAAAAAAGAATTGGAAATTAAAAGACAAAGCACAATATGGCAGAATACATGGGAAATTATTTTAAAATGTATTTGCAGCTATGTTCTTACTCTCAAAATAGTTTGAGAATGAACTAGGTAAGTATTTTCTTTTTTTTTTTTTTAAGCTTTTGTCATCTCCTCCCCAGTATTCTTTATTGATACTCTTTTTTGAATGAATAAATAGTAAGTTAGAAATATTTCACCTGATGGTATTTATGCAACCTTAGTTCCTGGTACAAAGTCTGACCAATGAATCATTACCAAGCTGTCTTGAGGAAGCGACAATGCTAAAAAGACAACTGCCTTTATTGATCCTACTGCTCTTCTCCAGACTACAGGAACAAAAAGTATTTAAATCATGTCTGCTAACCCATTAATATCCTTTAAGCAGCTGTTATAACCTCATGTAGGCAAAGAATATCATACTGCAAAAGATGTAATGCAGTCATAATCGATTAGGCAAGAAATTTACACTCAAGGTCCAGGACCAGACACTTCTCAATCTGACATAGCTCTCATAATTTCACAGAGAAGGGAACATCATAGTAACAAGTATCAATATGGTGAAACAAATTTATTTTATAATGACAATGCCCCTTTTATGTCAGCTAAGCTGACAATCATGGCAGCAGTCAGAGATGCTGGGCCAAACACTATATTCCTCTGAAAATTTGGGCAAGCTGCCAATACTTTCAGCCTTTATGTCTCCATTTTCTATTGTAAATAATAACAGCTTTCAAATGTGACTGGTCTAGTCAAATACTAACTTTTGTTCATTCAGTTAGAAACCAGACCAACAATTAAGGATATTTTCCAAAGATCAGCTGAGTCAGTGGAGATTCCTATTGGTCACCTCGAATTAAAAAAAAAATTCCCATGTTATGAGTCAGACCTCATTAAGAATGAACACAATCTGAACTATGCTTGTGAATCACATTCCCTTCCGTAAAGTTGGGTACATCAGCAAGAAAGTATTGAGAAAAAGATGATAATGCACTTTTAGATAATCTATTTACATCCTGTCCTTCAACTAGCTTTGCTTGCAAGGATTAATTACTAACTAACTTAATTTAAGGATGAAAAGCTTGGTAAAAGGTATAATTAATTGCTACAGCTTAAATTTTCTTGTCACTTATTGATGTGATATAGCATGTCTAATTTTAGTTCTTAGAATAAGAAAAATATGTTATTTATACTGTGATAGATACATGCAGTCTGTAATTGAGGTTATATTCTAAAATATACTTAATACAGGGCATACCTCTTTGCTTTAATTTGAGGGCAAGCTTGCACTAATTGTAACAGGTAGGTTTAAGTCTTAGGTGGAAATGGCGTTTCCGCATGAAATTTCAAATGATATTAGTTTTAGGCTTTTTAAAATATCTAGGTAGCTTTTGTTTGATGTCTTTTTATACATTTTTAAAGGACAGTTTTTGAAATGTGTACATGGCTGAAATCTTTGTATCTGTCAGCTTTTTTTTTTTTGTCATCTGTTATCTTTTACATCAGGTTTTTTTTTTTCTTTTTCTTTAAGAAGTCTTCCAGTTTTAGCAGAACAAAATAAAAGTGAAGTAAAATAAACCCCACAGGACCACCTTATACAGCAACTGCCACCAAGTTTTACATTTCATCCCACCTTCTTTTTTTCCTTATTTATATATATGGAAATATGCAAGCGTTTTGGATTTTAAATATTCAGTCTTTTGTGATCCAACATGTGATATCTTATGGAGCACCAGCAGTTTGTATTTTATATCTGATTACCTTTCCTTTAGAAATGCTGATAGGAATGGAACATAAATCTCTCCTATGCATTGGGCAGATGATACTGAAATCATGTAGAGATTGTAAGATAAAAGGAAATTACCAGTGAGTATACCTTGGTACCAGGTTAGGTACTTCCCATAAATAAGAAGACACAATTTTGTTGCTGCTTCTTAGGATTTTATTTACAGACTGCCAAAGAACACATTCTACAACTGCAGTTTTGACTCCCACTTATAATATTAATCTTTCATTATCCTCTTTGAGAAACTTCCTTTCCCATTACAACTGACTGTGATGCCAGATGAAGAGAAACACAGTCCAGGAAGAATTTCATGATTAAGAGATATGGGCAGCTTTAAAATCCTAAAGGGAAGCCTTGTGTATTGTAGCATGTAGATTATTGATCTGTGGGAATAATAAGATAGAAAACCTTTTTGAAAAAGCAGTTAAACTAAGAACTGTTTAGCTAAACTTTAAACTGTTATTTGTACTATTGGAAGCATTTGGGGAAAAAAATCCCCCTCCACAAGGAACACAAAAATCAGAGTTCTTTTCATTTAGAAACGGGGGAAAAAAGTCCTCAGAAATGTTAAAATAACCTGTAAATAAAAATGGCAACATTTAGGTTTTGGAAAAAAACAAAAATAAAATCCAGAGTTTCTTTCCATTATCAACATGTTTTGTTGAAAAACATGTTTCAGTTCAAGGTTGTCAAGATATATTTATGATTGTATTATAACCTGAGAACTGATAAAAGATTCTTTAATCTTAGCAGTTTAGAAACACATATATATGTATGGTGTTCAATAAATACATCAGTATAAAGAGAGAATAGGTATTTTTTCAGCAAATTCACAGATATATATATATAAATTTGATGCATATGCCACATACATAAATATAAATGTATTATTTTAATCAAATACTATTTTTTATATAAATAATTGAAATAGTTTTATATAAATTGGTTATAATTTCTTAAAATTTGTATCTGTAGTAGATATTATATAGAAGTGTATATATGACTTGGTCAAAAGAATCCTATTTTATATACATATGCCATACTATTGCCTTATTTTTGGACCTTATCCAACATAATAAGCACTTTTTTTCAAATGTTGTTTCCTTGTTTTTTCAGCTCAGTCTTCTAATGGATACAAATTTGGTACTAATAGCTCAAAAATTATTAATGGATAATATTTCAAGATATAAATAACAAAGAAGCAATTAAAAAAAATGCTATGATAGATTGTCTTTTTCACAGATCAAGTAACTTTTGCTTTATGAACTATGCGTTACCAATTAAAAAGTTTATTATACATGAGGAAAAAAATTATATAAACTCATATTCATTAGAAAAAAAGCAGCTGAAATAACACAATTGACCATGCAAAGACTATCTAAATGCATTTTTAAATGCATAAAAGATTCCACATAGAAGAGTTAATAAATGTAGTTTGATGATATGAACCTTACTGCCATTAGAATTAAGTCAATAAACAAACTGGAAGGCTGTTAGGGAAAATGTTGGCTCTCGAGTTGTGAAGTGTCTGGATCCTCTTTGTGCATCTTGAAGGAAGCAGTGAAGGGCACTGCTGAAGGATTCAAATCACTTTCCCAGTTCTAAGCAATTCTTGGCCATCTTACAGCAAATCTAGGTCTGCCTTGTAGACTCATAACCTATTTGTTTAGTGTAAAAGCAAGACAGAGTAAGGCTCATAAAACTCTGGCATCATATTGAAGTTCTCAAATTTGAAGTTAAAAGAAGGTTTTAAGCAAATAAGCAATGTGTGCTTTTCCATACTTCAATTTGCTCAGTACTGTTACAGTCAGTATTCCACGTGACTAGTATGTGGGTAATGGGACAGTTACGTACAGTTTCCCTAATACTTTTATATAGCAAGAAAGTTTGACAGTGGTCAGATTTCTTTCAAAGCAGTTGCTATTATCTTTGGGTGATGCACAGATAGTGAGGGAGTCACCCATATGATTGCTATAAGTGTTGTGCTGCCATAATATTCTGCAGGCAAGTGGAACATGTTTTGGGCTCTGAACCTGAGGAAAATGCCCAGTCATCCCTTCAGTGAGATTTGTAATTTTTCTGATGGCAAGTATCTGAAAAATGCTAGAAGGGTCAGAGACAGCAGCAGCAGGGAGCTCTTAGGAAGATTTACACAGCAAATGCAAATGAGTGCAGCTCAGCATATTTAAAGGCAAGAAGTTTCTTTCCTTGCTGAGTTGGCATGCTTATTGCCATGACTTTGACTTCCCAAAGTGCTCCCTCATTAAGAAGCCTTCTTCAGAGCTTGGCTTAACATGACACTGAGACCTCTAATGAAAAACCACAGCAGCAGCTGTGCTGAAAATGCCATGCATCATGGTAAGCCACAGCTTCTTGGCAGGGCTTGGAGGAAAAGACTAACACTCTGGTCATCCAGGGAAGGACAGATGTACAACTCCCAGCCTGCTGTGTCCCTTGGTGTCCTTCCAGAGAAGGCCAGGACATGTAGGGGCTGCAACAGTGTGGACCCCATGGTGGTCCAAGTGCAGTGGAGGTGGACGCTCCTCAGGAGGTAAGTCAAGCATGCAAGATGTCCAGCTTAAATGGTCTCATCATTTCTTCCCTGCTGCATCTCACCCTAACCTGGTACACCCCCCAAAGCAGTCACGGTTTGCAGATACTGGGTTTCTCCAATGCTTTTCATAGCAGGACCCTAGAGCTCTGTGTCTGCTAATAAAGAAATGTTATGTTCCTTTTAATCCTTTAAGGGTTTAGATGTGCTTTCAAAAATGCAGCAACCTGTTAATTCTGTGGTGGATTGGACAGGTAAAAAGTCTTCCTAGCATTAGATGAATGATCTTCAAAATTATTTCCTCATCTTTTGATGAACACTCTTATGAGAATAGATAAATATTGTACTATTTTATTTTCTTGACACAATCTTTGTTACATGAAAGAGGCAATACCTTTTAATGTCTTGTGCCTCCTTTGAATTATAGAAATATGCTGTGAAGTTTCTAACTTTTTCAGTGAGCTGTGTCTCCAATAGATGGCCATTCCAGTCTATTTTATCAGCTTCACTTAATTTGTGGGGAAGAGGCAGGCATCTTCAAGGCAAACTGTTGAAAGTACTTACTCTTTTGTGCTTACAGGAAAATCTTTCACAAGTGATATTCAGCATTAACATCTTGATGCTTTAGTAGATGAGAAAACAAGTTCAGGCAAGCAGAAATGTATTCTCACAGCAACAAGAGGATGCAGCACATGCCTTCTGTAGGTTTGTTATGAAGCTGAGATGGGTAATCCTGCATTTATTCCTGGATGAAAACACAAATATATACAAATGTCTTCTTGTAGAAATATAACGAGTAGTTGCATTGTACTTTAGCATCTTTCAATAGCAACAGCAACAACATAAATATTAAAGAGCACAAATTTAAGACCTAGTCTTTTGAATCTCTTACCCCAGCCAAAAAGTGACATTACTTACTTAACGGAGTAACTTCAGAAATGACTAGTGGTTTTCTCAAGGATCAGTCCCTGAAGAACAAAATTAATTGTTAATTAATAACAATACTAATTGTTGTTAATGTACACATATATCAGAGCTACCATAATGGCCAAAATTTTTATGCAGATGTCATCTTTTATAAAGAAATCTATGTGTAAATACACATATATGTATGTATTATTTACCTATCTATAACAGAAAGACTGGGTACAATGGTACAGGGAAAGCTAAACCAAACATGCCTGAATCTAAACAAAACAAAGGGCAGTGGATTTAGAAAAAAACTTTGCAGCAGGCTGTTCACGTATGTTTATGTGTGTCGTGTCTGTGTATATATATCTATTTCCAAATGAACAGACCAGTCCAAGAAAAGAAAGCTGCTTATGTTTTTCTTTTTTCCTAGCTTTTTTTTTTTTATCTTCATTCCATAATTAATGCTAAATTCTACAAGAGACAAAATCATAGAAGAAATCTGACAAAACCAGCAAATACAGAGACATTGCTCCAAATACAACTAAGGTTTCAATGGTACTTACTGCTTTATCTAATGCATCCACTTAAATGGTTGCTGCAACTGTAGTTTTTGTGCCTTTTTATTTGCTCTGTCAAAATACTCATGGCAATGAAATTTTGTTCTCTGCAGTGTAATAGGCAGGGAGTTGAGAACATCTATGCAAATCTATTCAACTGCAGATATGTAATAAAATGGAATTAAAAACAAGTCACCTTGTCAAATCCTGGTGCAATTTATAGATGGCCAAGCAACACCAATATTATCTTATCATTTTAGGCAGCTAACCAAAAACTATGAATAAGAAATTAGAACAGAAAACATTCAGAGAAATAGTCACAAAATGGAACTGTTGAACAATCCATGGATTTGCAACATTTGCTGTTACATAAAACATTCATTGAATGATTGGGATTAACGAACACTGATGTAGATGCTGAATACTTTGTAAGCATAAAGAAGAAGGGCTTAATTTAGTGCAGTTTGTTCTGCTTTAAATCTGAATCACAGTTTGAGATAAGATGTACCACACCGTAATCCTCAGGTGTGAGTCTCATAGTTCATATGTTAATATACACTGTCAAAACTCTAACACTAAAAGATTTTCCTGCCTATCAATTGTCATTAGGATAGGGATCAATGTTAACTATTAAAGTGCTAATAAGTGAATGAATGAACTAATGAATGAATGTGCTTTTACCATTCTGCTTGAAATAATTCAGTTTGTCATTAAACAGAAGTTCCATTCACACTGAATGTAAGATATGAGGTTTTGAGATTAGGGGGTGGTTTATATTTCTAAACACTGGAGTAAATAGTAGGTAGACTACCAAAAACTACAGCCTGTGGCTTCTTGCCCTCCTCTGTGCTTAGTAAGAGTTTGCAGAGAGAAGTCCATCTAACTCTTAATACAAACTGCAGCATAGAAAAGTAAGCTCATCATTTTTAGTGCTAATTGTAGAGCTTAGCACTTCCAATCAACCACTCACCCAAACCTAACCTCTGTGCTGCCTATTTATTTTTAGCCACTGCACAATTAACACTCCATCAAATATTACACCTGCAGAGCCTCTTCCTTTCAATATGTTGCTGCCTTTTCCAGTCTCCCTGCACTTTAAATACGTGCTCTGGAACTTCTTTTTCTCTCTTTTTTAAAACTGATTTCAAGTTTTCAATCACAGTTACTGACAACAGTCTGAAGTTAAAGACTACTGTTTGTTTTCAAAATATGCATGAAATTCTCCAGCATATATAATTACATAGCCAATGTGCTAGAAAAGGACAACAAAATACAATGGTGTTTTGCCTTGTATGTTTTTCCAGGCTCCAGATAGCTATGGATTATGTATTTCATGAGCTAGAATCTATATCCCTTCTGTATTTTTATTCAGTAAGACACATGTAATATTTTTTGGAACTGAGTCTTCATTTTCCAGAAAAAATCTGAAGCATAAGTAATCTTCCCCTGTGCTGATACCCTCATGTGGCTCTTCTGTGGTCAGTCCTAGAGAGGAGTAGTGTAGGGGTTTGGACAGAACTACCCCATTTACAGCTCAAGCACTTTATTTAGATAACCCACCACACACTTTACTTTCTCAGTCCTCTTTCATCCCACTTCCTGGTCCCTGTCACTTGAAGCATGACTTTTGATTAATTTCAAGGTGTCATGCTTGTGACTTTGGCTGAGTTCCTCCTGGTACCTTCACTCCCCTTTTCTCCAGGGACATTGCTGTTGGGGACCCCCCACAGGACAGATGGGCTTCCGCTTTGCTTTTGAAGAAGGCCAATGTAGCTTGTTCAGAGCAGCTTTGTGCTGGAGCTGTGCCTGCTTTGCTTGGATGGAGGGGCTCCAGCACCCAGATCTGGTTAGACCTGGGATCCTCTTCCTAAAATTGTCAAGAGAACTGACTCAGCAGCGATCTCCCATGTCTCAGACAGCCTGAGGCTTGCACAAAAGGACAGAAGCAGATTTGCCTAAAAATAGCCATCACAGGAAACAAACTTCCTATCAGCCTTATTTAACTAGAGTTAAGGTAAGATACTGTTTAATACCATCAGATTGATCTATGGCACTTCCTCTGGTCAACAGCATCTGACAGATTTGAACTAGCTGCAGATGGTTAATAATCTGCCCATTAGTAACTCCTTACCCTTCCCACAGAGACCTGGTACCTCTGAACATAACAGGTCTTGTTACAAAGACTAGAAAAGAGCATTTGGACAGGAGGTAAATCAGTCAAGACATGCAAGGGGTAGAGTTACTGGGAACACACCCATCACTGAAACATCCTGAGTTCAAAACACTGCGATGTGTGAACTGTCCTGCTTGCACTTAGAGCCAGGCACGTGTAAATAGATTCTGGCCTGGAAACAACGTAAGCTGTGGTTAGTGCAGCACTCTGACCTGGTTAATGAATCCACCTACAGGTGTTAAGACTGGCCGTGGATGTTTGGCTTTTGGGATGCACAGGTTGTGCACACTCACAGTAGCCTGCTAAAACCCATGTAGACACATGTTGGGTAAGCCCATCTGGAGGGGAAAACATTTTGGACATTCATTTAAAGGTTGTTGAACTGAGCTTTGAGTCCACAGTGTTAGCGCTAATATTATTTCCCCAGTCTATGGCTTTAGGAAAGATCTTTACAGGAAATTTTACTACATACATGCTTTAATTCCCTGTAAACCAAAAGCAAACAGTTTAATCCCTGCTGGCATTACTTGTGCTTTGTTTGTCAGGGGGAAACAAAGAGGCGTAATTAACTGTCATGGTCTGCATGGACAACCGTCTCACAGAAAAAATAAGTAAGGGAGAAAGTGAAACTTAAGGCCTGGTGGTGCCCCCATAAAACATCCCAGACTGCAGTTTTCAGTTTTAATTTGAATGACAGCTTATATTCATAAGGGAATCCCAGTATGGTCTCAAAAGAGAAAGACCTTTCATTCCTATCACCAACCCCCTCTCCCCCCTTGCTTAAGTGACTTCAGTTTGAACCTTACAAATGATATTTGAATCTGTTTACAAATCATTATAATGAAAGAGGGAAACCAAATCACACCTCTTCCATAAATCACAACTCGACCAGAGCTTTTTTCCCTTGAACATGAAAATCTCCTACGTTCTACACCCCAGATGGCAATGTCTTCAGACAGCTTCCAGTCTTATAATGTCAGAGCATGTGGTGTTACATTTAAACCCCAAAGAGTCTGTTTTTTACTCAGATTGTCAGAAAAAGATGTTCCAGTAGAGTATGAGCCAGATGACGGCCCTCGCATCTTTAAATCTGGAAAATGTTGCAACATACGCCGCAGACAGTTTGAACAACTGCTGGGAGAGGTGGCAAAGTTCCCAGTTCACTGCAGAGAGGAGTTCTTGCCTTTGCACTATGCAACTACACGTAAGACAATAAATTTTTATTGGATTCATGTGAAAATGAGGAACAATTTATCATCTTTCAGGATTAGACTTGTATTCAGGCGTGATTATCAATAGTACAAATAAATATTAAGAAGCTGTCATGAATTTGGGTGTCAGACTGGAGAAAAGAAAAGGTGTAGGAAAAGAGAAAACAAAACTTTCATATTTCTGAACTTAATTCAGTGCATTATGAACATCACAGCAGGTGATACTTGAGCAAAGTATGACTCACCTTTCTTGCCCACATCTACTGCCTCTCCCCTGCATGACATTAAATAAGCATCTGCAAAAGTGCCTAGTTACTAACAGAAATTCAGTTGATCATACAGAAGAAGATGAGTGAAAAGAAATATCAATCTTTTTAAGCTTTTGTGTTTCTTTTTCAAGCCCCCACCACCTCTTTTTCTGGCTCTTAATTTGAATAGATTTGCATTCTGAGAACTTTCAAAAAATATAAATTGAACTAGGTGCCCACACCTGATTGGCATTCATCATACAAGTTTGAAAATTGCCATGAAAAGCTTTGAAAAAATCAGACCCTCTGATTCTGTTTTGACATCTTTGTTTCTTTTTTACTCCCTTTCCCTCATGGTCCAGTGGAAGGCTTTATCCTCCTGATTTCTGGATTGTTTTCACCATCTCATGCTACTGTTTCTTCTGTTCTGGGCTCCAGACCATGCTTTTAAAATTTCTGGTTTGCTTTGTATATAACAGTCTGCATGACATAACTACCTGTAACTGTTTACTACTGCTTTTATGCAATTTGTTCTGTTATTAACCTTGCTGTTAAACATAGACATCTTAGTTTGGATATCAATTTTTATCTTTCAGATTTGGGAGCTTGTCATATGATGTTGTTTATTAGACAGAAGAGCTCTCTTATGGGTAGCAGAGGCAAAGTTTGCTGCCTGTTACACAGATTCTCTTGCTGCAGAGACAAGTGGAGCCCTGAGTCTGATCTCCAGGGCCACTAATAGAGTGGTCCTGAGCATTTGATGGACACTGAGCAGAAGATGTTATTAAGAACAGGACACTCTAGAAAAACTCAGAGAAAACTACTTCTGGAAAGAAATTATAGATGTGCTTATATAATTAGGAGCTGAGAGATGTGTTGTTTGAAGTCCTACCTCTAAGAGTAACTTTAGAGTCCTTGATGAAGTGGATGAATAGCCTAGAGAGCTCTGATGTTGGAGCAAATGGGAAAGCTGACCAGGTCTACAGAACATTTCAGAAAGGGAGTATTTGGATATGTTTACTAAACATCTCCCAGAAAAGGGATATCCCATTTAACCTGAGTGTGTATGTGGTTTTTGTGACATCAAAACTAAAGCTAGATGGTAATACACTTGGGTGGGATGATCACTTCCCTGTTCATTATCTGAGTCACTGAGTGAAGTGAGGACAAGGAGAATGTGCTGTTCTTTTTTTCCTTCCCTGAAAGAAAAGGCATTTTAAATACAATCGGTAAACAGGACAACCATCAGAATTTCCTCTCCTTCACAGCTGCCATACACAAGCATCTCCATCCTACCCCTTCTGTAGCCATCAGAGATCTCAAAGGATTCTTATCTCCCATCTAGAAGACAGCTGTCTCCTGCAGAGGTACACATGCATGAAATAAATTACAAAAAAAGTCACTTCAGGAGTCAGTATAATCTTCAAAAGACATCTCAATTACTTCTTTAGCAAAGAAAGCAAAGGGAATAATGTGAAGAAAACAAACAGGTGAATTAAAATGAGCAAATCAAAGAGAAACTGGCCTAGTAGAGTCCTTGTGGTCTTTCTTTACCTGTTTGTAATTACTTCTTAACAAATGTATTTGAACCATTTCTGTCTATTGTAATTCTTCAACAATATTCCATTAGGATATGAGAAACCATCCATTTAGGCATGATGAATATGTTTCATTTAATTTCATTATTTAGCACATTTGGAAGAGATTTATCATGATTAATCTCGAGAGAAGGAAAATGAATTAGATACCTTTGCTGTAAATCAGCTTCGTAGCTGACTAATTCAACAGTTTTGTCTGGCAAATCAGAAAGGTAAGTTTGGACAACATGAATCCCCCTCTCTGAACCCCATGTTCAAAAACTAGTCCTTTTCAGGACTGAAAATTGAAGCATATGTTTAATTTCCATTTCTGAAGCATGTGCTTCAGCAGTGCTTAGAAGAATGACAGGTTAACGTACATTAAAGTGCCTTTCTGATGTCTAATTTTTTAATAATACAGCAGCCGTCATTCTACCCTTCACCCACATACAGTTTGTTATAGCCTGAAGATCCGACTCTTTCTACTTATAAACATTTTTTTTTAATCTGACTTCTTGCATCTTCTGAGGACTTGGTTTGACAGGCATTGCTTGCACCAGAATCCCCAGTTCATGCAGACACAGCCGATTTCCTTCCAGTGCTCCCAGCCCAAGACACGAGCTGCATGAGGTTCTCTGACTGCATCCATCTTGAAAGTGATGCTGGCACCTTAAGCCCAATTTGGCTGCCAGGTGAGTGAAAGCAGTGTAAACATTCACAGCAAACCCACTGATGTCTGATCTTACTGAACATCAATTAGTATTTCATACTGATGGCAGATCTTAATGTACAGTTTGGTTTATTTACAGGAAAAAGTATCCACAGTCATGGGCTATGCTTGCTTTTCATTTTAAATGCTCTACTCTGCTCTCGTGAGTCCTCACTTGGAGTATTGTGTGCAGTTCTGGTGTCCTCAACATACAAAGGACATGAAACTGTTGGAACAAGTCCAGAGGAAGGCCACGAGGATGATCAGGGGACTGAGCACTTCCTGTATGAAGACAGGCTGAGAAAGTTGGGGCTGTTCATCCTGGAGAAGAGAAGGCTGTGTGGAGACATCATAGTAGCCTTAGAGTATCTGAAGGAGGCCTATAAGGATGCTAGGAAGGGACTCTTCAATAGGGACAGTAGTGGTAGGAGAAGGGGTAATGGGTTCAAACTTAAACAGGGGAAGTTTAAATTGGATATAAGGAGGAAGTCTGTTATTGCAAGGGTGGTGAGGCACTGGAATGGGTTGCTCAGGGAAGCTGTGAATGCTCCATCCCTGTCAGTGTTCAAGGCCAGATTGGATGGAGCCTTGGGTGATACAGTTTAGTATGAGGTGTCCCTGCCCATGGCAGGGAGGTTGGAGCTAGATGATCTTAAGGTCCTTTCCAACTCTAACTACTCTATGATTCTAAATGTGGTCTAAAATGGGGTGTGCCTCACACTTCTGTTGTAATAGATCCTCAGCAGGTGTTGAGGCTTGGAAGTCCATGAAATGATGAGATATTTACACTGACCGGGGGTTTAATCTGGTGGTAACTCCTTAAGATATAGCATTAAGACCTTTCCTACCTCCTGCTTGGGAAGCTAGGGCTCCTCTCCAGACTAAGAGCATTTTTCATTAATTTTATATTATCCTGTAATGGAATGAAATATTGTGAACAATATAAGTGAAATTTTTTCCTAGCTTCAATTTCATCCCCCAAAGGATATTTACTGCAGTAAATAATGTGAAATACAGCTGGCTTGATAAAAAGAAATCAGCTTTTGATATTAAGGTTACAAGCAAAATTCTTCCTTGCCTGTCTATAGCCCATTGTCCAGGAAATTTCCTTTATTTACCACTTGCCAAATAAAAAACTTTCTATGTTATAAAAAGGCTTTGTCCTTCTATCCCATTTCTCATCCACCTCACTACTAATTGGAACCGAAACTGCAGGGTCGGCCAGAGTGGCTGCTTAACAGATTGACCAGTGTCCAACTTTTATCGAACAAAAACATTTACTAACAACTTGATTGTAGTAATTGTGCTTATAATTCCTTTGAACCAGCACACTATTCCAAAAAGCAGAATCCAAATTTTAATTAAAAAATACTTAAAAAATGTCTAAATTGGCCAAGTAAACTGAATCCATACTGTGAAGTGTTCTTTGTGGTTAATGAACCATTCCCCTGACAGTAAAAGCTTGGTATAAAATCACTGGTGCTCATAATGGGGTCCAATAATGACACTGTTCCTTATTATTGTGATTACTTCTTGCCACAGTACAGCTTAAGGGGAAAGACGATTCATTAATAAATTCCCATTATTTTTTCTAATTCTGGTAATTATTGCCTTTCCATTTTGTACCAGCATGATGCCTAGATTCAAAGGTTAAGTAACCAGCCCTAAATATCTGATGGGCCTACTGCACACCTCAGGATACTGTATCCATGGAAATTTGAGAATGACACAGAGTTGTTCTGTCAACCTCTGAGGCTTCCTGCATAAAATATGGACTGATTTTATAATATATTAGATCAAGACTGATGCTAGATCTTTGTAGTGTTCACTTCTTGATGAATCAGTATTGCAAAAAGCTTGAAAATAATATGGAGAAATGAAAGCAAAGAGAAACCTTTTCTGTGGGGATATGAAGCTTTTATAGAAGCACAGAATTCTTTAGGTTGGGAAAGACTTTTATGATTGAGTCCAACCATTAAACTAACACTGCCAAGTCCACCAGCAAAGCATATCCTAAATACCACATCTAACATCTTTTAAA
>WYDI02004958.1:0-89500 GCA_009867235.2 Psittacus erithacus | reverse complement strand
GAGACAGGACACTTGACCCAAACTAACCAAAGAGGTATTCCATACCACAGCACGTCATGCCCACTATATAAACTGGGAGCAGTTACTTGGAAGGGCTAGATCGCTGCCCGGGTTGGGCTGGGTATCAGTTGGTGGGTGGTGAGCGGTTGTGTAGACTACAACCCCATCCTTCCAGGAGCTGGAGGAATGTCTCCTTCATAAGTTGACCACCTGAGGAGGGAAAAAAGATGTGTAATTGCTAAATACTTCCATTATATACCTCCCAAAATATAGAGGTGATGACTACACTGGGAATGCAAGCCAGATCAGTTTCATGATCAATGAATCTATTGTATTACAAGTCATTACCATAAAGTACAGAGAAACAAGAACCTTAGCCCGAGCCCCCCAGCTGATAAACACTAAACCAGCAAATATCAGCTGTAAGTAAGGTACAACACGCTGAAACTCCAAGATCAAGCACAACAACTTTGAGAGCCAATAAATCAGCATTGTGGTGAGTGACTATTAATCCAAAACAATGAATGCTAATCACAAATGAATTGGACACACTCTGGTCAGATCTGTTGTTATCTCAACCCTTCGTGCCCCACGTTGGGCACCACAAAGAACTGTCATGGTTTAAGCCCAGCCGGCAACCCAAAATTGCGCAGCCACTGGCTCACTCCCCCACTTCCTGCCCCCGCTCCTGGCAGGATGGGGAGGAGAGTCGAAAGAATGTAACTCCCACGGGTAGAGATAAGAACAGTCCAGTAACTAAGGTATAACACAAACCACTGCTGCTACCACCAATAATAACAATGATAAGGGACATAACAAGGGAAGAGAATACAACCGCTCACCACCCACCAACTGATACCCAGCCAACCGAGCAGTGATCTTCACCCTTCTGGGTGACTGCCCCCAGTTTATATACTGGACATGATGTGCTGTGGTATGGAATACCTCTTTGGTCAGTTTGGATCAAGTGTCCTGTCTCTGCTTCCTCCCGGCTTCCCCTCCTTGCTGGCAGAGCATGAGGCTCAGAAAGTCCTTGCTCAGAGTAAACATTACTGAGCAGCAACTAAAAACGTCGGTGTTATCAGCGCTGTTCCCAGGATGAAAGTCAAAAACACAGCACTGCACCAGCTACTAAGAAGGAGAAAAATGACTGCTACTGCTGAACCCAGGACACACATCTGTGATGGTAGGGATACTCTGCATGTATCTGTGGGCAAGTGCAGAGCCATAATTCAGCTGTTCATGGAAGTACGGACATCTGCTTTAAAAGGGCTTTTGCAATAAGTTTAAACGTAGCCCCTGATGACTGATTGGATCCAGCTTGACTCAAAACTCCAGTAATTTATCCAGGGGGAATATGTAGGTGAAACTGAAATCTAACTCTGTTCAGGACTGTATTTTTCTGCAAAACCTTTAAACTTCTATTCATATTTCGTCATCCTTTAGATACCAGGACAGTGAGCAGCATGGTGGGTTCAGCTGTTCAAGACTTCAGCTTGTCCTGCCAGCCTAATGCCAAGAAGAGGAGCCAGAGACTGCAAAGCATCAACTCATTGGAAGCTGAAACAGTAAATGTTGACCAGTTCCTGCTCAGCCTCCATCCAACACATTTTAAAACCTTCACCATTAGCCCCTGAGACAGGCTAGTTTCCCAGTGCTGCTGGTGGCAGCAGGGGAAGGTTATAATCTCATATGCCTCCTACTTTGTGCAATAGTATCAAGACCATAAGGTTTGCACGAGGCATAGAGATGTGATAAGTAGATCTCTAGACAAAGATGGCTTTGAATACGTATTGACAACTGTCCACATACAGACTGGTCCTAAAGTGTGATACATGTTTTGTTAATGTGCTAATTACTGCTACTTTAAGTTCATATTCAATAGTCAATGTCACTCATCTCTATGCCAAAACCAAGCTCCCTGATGAGTGTTCATTGCTTGCCCAAATGGCAGCAATACTCAGCCTCAGGATCTTCAGCATGAGGGGATTCTGGTTCCACATCCCTTACTTCTCTGATTGATAGTGAACTGCATTAAGATGAATTTACATTATAAAATCTGGTTTCAAAGCCCAGACTAAAATACAGGGCATTGAGACCACCTGGTACAAGCAGCCTGCCTTAGTCTTTCTGCCCTTAGCATTTCAAAAGCCAACAGAAGAAGGGGATGGTTTGCCTGGGCGTTTTTCATGCTGTTGCATGGCATTGTCCCTAGGGCTGAAGGAAGGATGATAAGGCTACATCATCTTGTAAGTTTTGGACCAAAACTCTGGACTACATGAAAGCAGAATGGTGTTGAAATGCCCATTTTGATTCTGGCAGCTAGACGTGTACACATTGGCACGTGTGCGTGGATGCATGTGTGAAACCTGCAAAGAGATCCCAGTCAAAATCTGTGATCTGGTTTCAGCTGGAGTTTTTCAACCCAAATTAGCCTATCAGAGCTGAAACTAAGAAATTCCTGTAAGTGTTTTGGCATCAACAAACTTTTACTTATTCAAAACCACTTCCCATCATGAAAAAACATTTTTCTTCTCTCCATGGGACAATATCTTACAGCCCATACACCAGTTTTGACAGAATCAAGTTAACTGCTGTGATCATCAATTTATATCAATCTCCCAGGCTGAGCAACATTGACAACCATTTTCATTAAATGTTAGGAACACAAACAAATGATGTGAGGTAGGGGAAAAGGTCTGGTCTGCCATGAAAGGTGGCAGCTTTACTTTTAGTTGCAAGCACTGCTGGAACTACTAAAATGATCACAGAGCCCCAGCTCATTCATATTTGAGGACTATCCTTTAAAAACACACTAATGCTTTTGGCAGCAGATTTTGCTCATGGGACAAGTATCTTTAAATTAAACATGCAAGAGCTCAGTCTTTAAGACTGAAAGGAAGATTGAAACAGTCTGGGATGGCCTATGCTATTATATACCTTTATTAAACTCAAAGAAGTCAAAGAGGCATGCCAGCTTTTTGGTGCCCTGCAAGGTCTGCAGGGCTCATGAAGGGCTGCTGTTGCGTTTCTAAAATGTTGCAAGATATAGATGGGTGAGACATAGCAGTATCTCTATTTACTTTCAGAATATGGCAGTAGAATTTCGCTGTACTCCCTAGGGTTTGCTATTCTACTAAATGACAGTGTAGAACATGCTATTAGCAGAGATGCTAAAGCCAGGCTAGCATCTAACACCTCAACCTCCCCATGAATTATACTAAAGCAGTAGAAAGATCTACCACAGTCTCTATTTGTAGAACTGCAGGGACCTGTGGTACAGCAGACGAGTGGGTCAGAAAAGATTGCTATATACAGCAACTGTCAGGTGAAATTAGTTGGCTGCTCAGAAATTTGTTTCTGACTATTTCTCCAAATGCATCTTAAGCTTCAAAAGACACAAAGTGGAAAGGTGACAATGGGTATTACGCATTCCAATGACCTGTTTGATTTTAGTACAGTTAATATTTTCTTAGCAAGTGGCAGCTGCGTGTTGTCCTTTACCTTGCACAGGCACCCTGTGGAGTGCTGCTACGTTACAATTAAGGCGTTTGAAACAAGGGCAGCAGGGCATGTGATGATTTCTACACCACTGGTGAACTGTTCAGTTCTATTCTTTCAAGATGGGGCTAGCTAGGAATGCTGGTATCACCCTTTTGCCTAGTGCTAGAATCACAACTCATTTTAGCCTTGTAACAGTGCAATTGATATGGCAGCTAAAGCTATTGGTACTGCAATTAGCACTGAGTTAGATTATGTCAGTAGTAACTGACAGTAGGGAATTGCACTACCTCACTGTAGCCATACGCTTGCTGTCTATTTGTGGGAGGGAAGGGGGCTGAATCCATACAGTTCTGGTCAAAAATAGGGATCTTTACCCTTTCCTGATAACCCTATAAAAATGACTAGTTGGTCAGGGACTAAGAATAAATAACTGCTAAGATCTGAGAAAAAAGGTGCAGGAATAAAACAGCAGCAATAGAGGCAGTCTACTCATAATAACATGCTATAAAGGAGAGGACAGGATTGTGTGCCCTATAAATATATGGGCATTGGCTCAAACAGTACAAAAAGCAGGCACTGCTGAAGGGCAGGGCAGTGCCTGGGCTGACTGCAGGTACACAAGCACACTGGAGAGCACAAAGAGACATCACTGTGGTCAGGGCAAAGCCATGTCATGACATAAAGTAATACAGGTATTTTAACATCCATGCAGAGTAAAACTGTCCATAAAAACCCAGTTGCAGCCAAGTCTGTGGAATTACATCTACCTCCCAAAACTGAGCCAACCCTTCTGTGAGTTTATCTTGCTGTTTCTAAGTTCACTGATGCAGAAAAGGTGCATGGCTACCCTGAGCTCAAGGGCATGCTTTCTGCCTCTTGTCTGTGGTGAGCACACCTCTTGGTGCTAGCAGCTCTGACCTACACCTTTGTGGAAATCTGGACCCCAGTCTGTCATCTGGGTCCATTTCTCCCACAGCCCTGCCCTTCCTTCCACCAAAGAAACAGAATTTCAGTGATTTCTTTCTTTCTTTCCCACCTTATAGTAGTTTTTGGTAGCCTTTTTTTGGGACCTTAAAGATCATCTTGTTCCAACCTCCCTGCCATGGTCAGGGACACCTTCCACTAGACCAGGTTGCTCAAAGCCCCATCCAACCTGGCCTCAAACCCTGTCAGGGATGGGGCAGCCACAGCTTCTCTGGGCAGCCTGTGCCAGTGTCTCACCACCCTCATAGTAAAGAATTTCTTCCTAATAGTTAACCTAAATCTACCCTCCTTCTGTTTAAAGCCATTCCCCCTTGTCCTGTCACTACATGTCCTTGTAAAAAGGTCCTCTCCAGATTTCCTGCAGGCCCCTTTTAGGTATTGGAAGGCTGAACACACATGAGCAGCAAGACATGAACAAAGTCAAACTCTTCTCAACTAAAGAAGCTTCGATCAGCTGGAAAGAAAAGAACCAATACTTTTTTAACTGTAACATTTCTCTTTTTATATGTCAATACACTGATGGTGTAATTTGCAGCTGTTGGGTAGATGGCATGCAGTATGTACCACAGCATTGCCCTGATCTTAAGGAATCTAATTGAGCCTGGTGTGACCTGCAGAATATCCTAGAATCCTAGAATTATAGAATGGTTAGAGTTGGAAGGGACCTTAAAGATCAAATAGCAGCATTCCAGTCTAAAACTGAGACCCAGTTGTCTTGCTGTTTTTACTGCATTAATTTAGCAATAATTTGGAGGGTTTAACACAGGAACTTTTAGTCCTTCCCAGCTCAGAATAATTTAGTTTAGAATAATATTTGCATATTATTTTGCTGTTTCTCTGGTTGTGTGCTGCAGTACTGAGGTGCTCAGCTTTGGGAAGGTGGCAAGTGCCAGAAGCTTTGGGAGTGGAGGGTGGCAAGTGCCAGTGGCAGTGCTTGGAGCTGTGTAACACTGTATTATCCTGAGGATATGGATGCGTGAGAGCCGTGTGTCCTCTCCTCCTGGCTGTGTAGTGTCTGGTATGTGACATAGTGCTACTGCTACTCCACCACACCATGCTCTTTTGTAGCAAGAATGGAGGAGCCACTATCCCTTTCTGCTCCCCTGTGGTTCTGTGGGTTTGTGCCACACTCCACCATGGATTTCCCAACCTGCTGAAACAAAGCCTTCGATCTAATGCCCCTCACTCATACGGGAGGTGGATGAAATCCAAATGCTGGATGGATTTGGTGGGGCAGGCAGTGTGCCTTGCCTTGCTGAGCACCAGCTTAGGCGAGCTGTGCTCACACATCTCATCTGTCAGCATGGTGGGAGGTTCCTACCCTATAATCAGAAACATGGGAGAGACACCTTGCTCTGCCAGCTGCTCCTGAAATCAAATTCTGCATCCTCCAGTGGTGTGGAAGGAAGTACGAACCAGCAACCCTGGCGCCTATTGACACAAGAACCCTCTAAATATCTGAGGTTTATCAGCAAAGGCCCTGTCTACGAAGCCATTTATCTCTGGCAGCTTCTTTTTGCGCTGCTGGAGCAGTGGTTGCACTCTGCCCTGGACAAACCAGTGCAGCCTGGCTGGGTGGAAATTGGCAGATGTGGCACGATCTGTGCGGGGAGATGTAGGAGGAGCTCAGCTGGTCTGAGCAGCGGTGGGTAAGAACTGAGGGAGAAAGGGAATTGGCATTAGAATTAGAAGCGATATCATAGTTTTTCACATGGTGAAAACTGAGTGTCTCAATAAACCTGGGAGAGTGGTCATGCACGTCTGGAGGTGAAGTCCAAAGCAAACTAGAAAAAAACCCCAAACAAATGCAGTGTAAACCAAAAAGATTAAGGTTCATTTATTTAACAATGAGAATCAGCATTTTGAGGCATGTGAACTGTGACTTCTGATACTTGAAGCTGATGATTGTTCTTTTGAACACGAGGCTCTCCACTTGGCCACAGTCCACAATCCGGTGTGCCTTCACCCCTGGTACACCCAAAGACCCCTGGCACAAAGGACTCCTAAGCCACCAGCATGGCAGCCCCTCCATGAAGAGCAGCTTGTCACCACAGTGACTGCAAGTTCAGACTTCAAAACCAACCATTTTCTCTTACACTTCTCAGGGGCAGCTGAGGACACTCAAAGGGACCTAAACAAAGAGGATGAGTATACATCCCCACCCCAGGCAGTCACACGGCATTAGCAAGCTTTGGATGGAGATGGCTGAGATACCCTAATATGGCTGCGGGGAGCTGGGCGCCTCTGTAACCCGACTCTCCTACTTTTCTTTCCAGCTGGCGGAAACTCCACACAATAGTACCTGGCACACTGTGCTATCACCACCGTGGCTCCTTCTTGCTGGGCACTTAATGCAGCGCTCATCTCTGTCCTTCAGGGGCGTACCTGAGCTATGCACTCAGAGTCCTTTTAACAAAGTTGTCCCCTTAACAAAGTTGTCCCTTTGCCATCCTCTCAAGACCTTTGCCGAGGGAACATCATGAGGGAGGGAACTCGTTTTGCAGCTGACTGGGACACACCATCTGCTGTCTCCCAGGCGTGGTGTGAGTGTGGGAGGGTTTTCTATTACATGGCACCAAGTCCTGCCCGGTGGCTGGCACCTTGTCAAGCACAGGGACAGCTGCCCTTTCCAGCGCAGGGCAGGGAGAAGGGCAGAGAGACAGCCCCGGCTCCCCTTCATTTTAGGGTGACCTGGGTGCACTGGTGCAGGTGAGTGGCTCCAGGCAGGCAGGAGCAGACTCCAGCAGCCTCTGGAACAGACTCGAATACAGGCTTGAACTTTGACACTGCTCCTTCCAGCAGCCTTGAAAGCGAGGGAGAGCAGTGGCGTGACCCGCCTGGGTGGCTCTTGCTGACTTGACATAAACATGTTTTTAAGCTCCCGGCGCAGCTGGCGGGGAACATGCCGTCCCCGTGGTTCCCTGCGTCTTGCTCGAGAGGCTGCCAGAACAATGCCAAGATACACCGCTGCTTCCTGCAGCCTCCTGCTCCGGCTGGAGGAGGCTGTGCTGGATACTCAGCCAGTGTTTGTCCTTGCAAAAAAAAAAAAAAGATAAAAATAAAGATAGAAAAAAAGGCTGAGAAGCTGTAATGGGAACAAAAGAGCCAGCAGCTCGCAACAGCAGCTGCCACGTGTTTCCTGAAGGGTATTTTGAAGGTTTGTAATAATTCACTTCTTATTTACAACGTTGTTTTGTGTCCTTTTATGTAGCACTAGCTGCCTGTCTGCCCTCTGCTTAAACCAAGCTATTCACATCCAGGCGTCTGGAGCTTCACTGACTATGGGAGGCAAGCTTCGCTTTCTTAGGCTTCCAGCCCCAAACAGCTGGAATAATCTCCCAGTCGTACTGAAGCGGGCCCTCTCATTGTTCAGGGTTTGGACACTCTTAATCCTGGTTTTAAAACAGCCTCAGCTGTGTGAAATGACCATAAGCTGCGGCTGGCCACTGTTGTGTGCTGTTAGAAGAGTCCTGTCCTTCTGCCTCCAGTTGTGGGCAAAGCCCCTTTATCCCAGACAAGCTCTAGGTGCCCATGGACATGAGGACACACTGCCTGCCTTGCTGAGCAGGGACACACTTACATCTCAGAGATGATGGCATCTCTGCACCACCATTCCACAGCATGAATGGGCTTTTGGTCTCACCTGGCTTGTACAGAAAGCCTGAGAGCTGACCTTCCTTTGGTCTGGGGTGTTTGGAGCTCAAGGTTTTGCAGTATAAGGTTTGCACTGCATTGGATGGGGCTGAAGCAAGGGCTGTCAGCCAGTTAAGTACCTTTAAATTGGCCATATGTTCATATGCACATTTCTGTTCAACATGTCTTGAATATCTAAATGTATGTCACATACCTCTTCTTCCCCAGCTATGTCACTTGATCATAAATACCTCCAGCACAACACATGCTATATTGCAGACCGCATGGTAAGTAGCACAGTGAGGCCACTTCTTGTCTGGTCTTGCACTCTGAAAGAGTTAAAAAGTAATCTGCTTGTTGTCTTCCAGACATCTTAAGGTGTGTGTGTGTCTTCTGTACTGATCAGCAGCTCAAGCCATGTTGGCTTCGTCCACAGTTCACTGGTGTCAATGGGAAGCTTGTCACAGATTTCAGTGGATATGGTATGAGGTCTAATGATGAATTACAACTACTCTGATATTTATCATTTACACTGGGTAATATGTTGATCCCACATTATATTACACCTTTTTTATTGCTTGAAAAAGAAAACAAAGTGTTAGCATATGTTAGAAGCACATTACAGAACAGTGAATTACACCAGCAGTTTTCAGACGTGCTTCTAGAAGACCTATTGATCCGTTACATATATTCTGTATTCCATACCCATTCTATAAAAATGGGAATAAAAACTGCTTCTGAATCTATTATTTGAAAAAAAAAAGTGAAAGCTGAACATAATGTACACCAATATACTGCTGTTCTGATAGAAATGTTTACATTAAAAAAACACCAAACCTTCCAGTGTTATTATATCTTAAAGAAATGATGAGGAGCATTTATTTTAGCCTGTAATTGTCAACAGCTTTGCTGTAATCTTCTTTCTGCTCTTATGAAATGAAACAGTCCCCTCTGAAGGAGTGTGCTGTTTGAGGACAGACCTTCTCCCCCAAAACTCTCATTTCCTATAGCAGTGGGTGTGCTCATTCCTAAGAAGAAATGGGGGGATCTGCAGTTCTTCACTGTTTGGTTTGATTGCAGTAGTGCAGATTTAAAGTCAAGACACATCATCTCCCGTAACATCAATACTTACGGGCGGAGAATATCATTCTGCTGCAGAGCAGAGGAGAAGGATGAAAACATCTTTTTCAGTCAGCCGTGAATCCTAATCTTTCTAATATAATTCTCAAGGTCTGCCTGCATTAATTTATGGCACTCCAGTGAATAGTTTTGCCATTTTTTCCAGCTGTTCTGACATGGATGTGGCTGTTCAAAGGACAGAAGCCTGGGAATATGCAGAAGGTGCTGTGATTTTTATTTTTCTTGTTTCCTTCAAGTGAACTGATCATCCGGTGGCCTTGAAAAATCATCAAAAGCTTTTGGAAATGTGACATGCCTCCAAAGTACTGTCCCTATCCTTCAGCTACATAAGGTATGCTCAGAGTGGGCACAGCCTGGCACCAGTAGCAGAAGTAGGAAGAACAGAGGAACAGAAGGGCAAAGCCATGGAGGCAAAGCACATGAAGAGATTTGTTTGGATCAGCAGAAGGCTTCTGGGCAGGCCCATAAGTAACATGAATAATAAAAGAAGTAAGAGTGTCCTTGGTCTGAGTTTGAATGAAGATTTCTTCATTGTGTATTTATGTAAAACCTGAGGCAAAGCTGATTAGTAGCAAGGGAAAGTTCTCCAGTGGGTTCAGAGGGTTTTATAACAGGGCCTAAGTACAAACAAGTGCTTCTGTGTCAACACAAGTAAAGTTTTATGCCTGAGCAAACAGGCTTCCTAGTGCCTATGAAGCAATGACACATACCTGTAAATACTTAGAGCGGTATAAACTATCTTACCCACCCCTGCAGGGAGGCTGAATTCCTCCAGTGATACCCTTTGTAAGCAGGGGAGTGACTCTGAGTCACCAATACCCTTTGCAATGCACGTTGCTGATTGTGCTGCACACCACAGTGATTGGAGGAAAGGCAAGTATCCCTGCCAGGTATTCCACCCTGTTTCCCAGTTAATTTGTTAAAAATCAACCAGGAACATTGTGGATGATAAAACTGCTAGGAAGAGAAAACCACTCATAAGAATAAACACTCAGGAAAGAGCTCTCAATGCCTCTGATTTCTCACTATGCTTCATGGTGTTTAACAGCGTGAATTAGAGATAGCTCCTAATTTTATGTAAAAAGTCTACCCAATAGCTAGCATTTGGGTGTCCCAGGTGGAGTAAGTGTGGCTCAGGGCCTCAAGAGATGAGCCTCATGCTGTCCCCTGCAGTCCCGTGGCACCATGGTCAGCCCCAAATTCAGACAGACCTGCAGTGCTTGGAAGAGCAGCCGCTGCTGACTAGCTTCCCAGAGGCAGCTCCAGGCTGACATAGCTTGTGCCAGCAGCCAGCAGGGGTCATCTGCAATGATCCCACTGGCATTGTCTGCAGGATAAGTTCCATTAGCTATGACACAGCAGTGATGTTGTTTTGGGCTCTATATTCCCAGCCTCACACAAGCACCCAGAACTAGTAAGGGAACTTGAGATATTTACCTGAACATAAATGTTCAGTGGTACTTGAGAAAGCCAAGCATGTCTTTCCAAAGTATTTGCATGGGACTGGCAGACCTGACAAAGGACCTGTGGAAGATCGCTGGTCTTCTGGAGTGACAGATGAGAGAAAGACAAGAGTACATCCAGGGCTCCTCATATAGCATTGGGCATCTATTTTTAGGTAGCTGAATCAGCTTGGAGCCAGTTTACTGCTAAAGCCATCTAAACTCAGGTGCCTACATGTACCACAAGTTTCTGGGTCCCATTATGGCCAGTTGATCTCTGCAACTGAAGACAGGAGAGCTATTCAGCTGGCCTGAAATAGGTGTCTGCTTCAAGAGGGGCTGACAGCTTTCCAGAGTCCTCTAGATATCTAGGTACCTGACTCTGGTCATGAGAAAGGGTGTTTAGATATCCAGCTCACACCTCAGCACATACAGACACATACATAGTGTCATGATAAGGTGTTGCACTTGGTGTGCCGAACCTCATGCCAAGGTTCTTGGTTTTTAGGTGCAGTTCCCTAATGTTATACGTAAAGTCCAAGCTATAAACAACAATGAAAAGAATTGTCTTTTTTTCACTTAATTTTCTTATTTGAGCCTTTCCGGCAGGGCATATCTCAATGTATCATATTAATGTATAGCCATCCTAAACTGGAAATTCTCTGTCACCTTCCAGGAGGATGCTCTGCAGCATCCCAAATGGTGGGAAGGGTGGTCACTCCTCTTGACGCATTTCCCTCATCTCTACTCTGCCCAGTTTTTCAACTGGACATGACTCGTGGAAGGCAGCATAAGGCTCATCCTTTGAGGTTTCGCATGCAGCAGGAAATAAGGTAGTCCTTTCTTTTCTTGCCTCTTCTTGCTAGGCACTGCAAATCAAGGGAGTGACACAGGAAAATCTGTGCAAATTCTGTATGGGCAAATTTGTTGCACTCTGTTTTGGTTCTTTTTCATAGCTGCAAAAGGAATATTGAGGAAACTTGAGGAGCAGCTCCCGATACCCCATACGTATTTTTCTACTCATTTATAAAATATTACTCATTAAGAGGCCTCAGAATATTCTGAACACCCAGGACTGTGTTCCAGCTCTTGTTGCACCATCCAACATTCAAGATTGCAGGGAAGAACTGAGACCGCCCATGGAGATTTTCTGCCCTTTCCTCCCTGTGAGGTGAGTGGAGAGAAGAAGCACTGAGGCTGCCTTGTGGGATGTCCTGCTTTCTCTTTCTTGACTCGTTTGCAAGGAGGAGCAGCATCATGCGAGGTACGAGCTCAGTCATTCTGTCTTGAATGTGCATCCCAGCACAGATGTGAACACCACCATAGGGCCTATAATACCATATTCTATATAGGCATCTAAAATTTGGTGTCAGCTTTTGGGGAATGCAAAGATGTTGCATTAACCAAAGATGTTAACCCAGAAGTGTGTCCCTTCCTCTTCACCATTCCCACCCCCTAGATTAGCTGAGCTGAGGCATCTTAAACTCCAAGTTCTACCTTCCATTTGCCAACACTGCCCAACAATTTAATGGCAGACAATTCTTGGGTGTTATAACCTGATTCTCTAAGTCACATCACTCCCATAAAGGGAAAAAGAAAACCCAAGCAAAATGAACAAAACCCCAACAAAACCCTATTTTCCCAGTCCATTAGTGTTTCTCACCCAAGGCAGCAAACCTTTTTTTGCAATAATGCTCTGGGAAGGACATTATTGCATGCTAAGGGCAAAGTCTGGTGTATTCAAAGGCTTGGTTAAGTGATAGGAAAAAGACCATAATGAACCACTGCGTATCAAGGCTCCAGGGAGATTAATCTGGATGTGTGCCCAAGGCACAGTAGCAAAATCAGTGTACGTGTTTAAGCTAATGATCTGGAAGAGAAAACATAGGGTGCTTTGGCAAGGTTTCTGTTGACATTAGGAACCTGGCTTTGAAAGGTCTTGATCGAGGGGAAAAGGGGAGGAAAAGCAACATCTGCTTATCTCCTATGAAACCAGAATGCCTTTTAGCCATTGAGTAAATTTGCTGATTTCAGTGAACCTCTGATGTGCTAGAAGCAAGCCAGCCCTGTACCTCCAATGCTTTGCTGAATCAGGAGTTGAGTGCATGACCTCTGTCACTCGGTGGGGGAAAAAAAGCCCATTTCAACCTCTGGCACCTTCTGGACTGCAGCAGCTTGGCTGGAACTGACGGCCTGTGAGCATTGTGCTGTGGAGACACCACACATTGCCTGCTAGGGCAAAGTGCTTGATGTCCAGCAACACAGGTACATCCCTGCTGCACCCAGAGCATGCCTGGCTCACACATATAGCACGCATGACTACCGAGCCTGCCATGGGTGAGGTGAAGAATGCATATATATGTATTTCTACTTGTAAAACCCTAAGGGAAAACGTGCTAGTCCTGTCTCTAGGATCTGCAAGACAGTAAAGGTAGATGGGGAAAACAGAGCAGGTGGTTGTTTTCCACAGTAGCTTGCTAACATCCCTGGTATACTGTAGTTCTGCATTTATCTCAACATACCTGACATACATCAGTATGTCAGAGTTGGTGCATTTCTGTAACTGCAAAATGCTTAAAAGTTTACCCCATCTGATCCACTCCCCTGTTCATACAGGTGAAAAACCATTAAGAAACTCGGTACACGAGGCTGTCACTTGTAGATTACTACCAGACACTCAAGAGTCTGGCTGGTTTTTACCTCTCTCTCAGGTGAAGTACCTACACCCAGTTTTACAGTTATTCTGTCATCTTAAAATTAAGATTGATGCAGCACATTCCCAGGCAAACACAATTCTGATAAAGCACCAGTTGAACAGGTCTGTTTTATCATGGCACAGTCCATTGCCATTCTCTGACAAATCAGGTGATAAAAGCCAGTTGTCCTTCAGAGCTGGATGAGAGGCTTTCATCTAGTCTGTGGAAAGATTTAAATACAGACTTGATGATGGCTGCCTTTCATTATATAAAACAAAAATAACAGTGGTGATTTTTCATATTTACAGTTGAACAACAAAAGGTATTTTAGAGGGTAGAGTGTGCACTAAGGATTCTCAATTCTCATCTCTGATGATCAGTGGTATCCTCATTAGAAAGAATAAGGTCATGTGTGAGGTGGTGTACTGATTATAATCACTATGTAAACTCAGTAGGTGCAACACTAAGCACAAGCAGACCTTTGTTTCAGTGTTTCTCCTGCTACACCTATTGACACAGTATAAAAGTTGATTTGCTTAACTCTTACTTGTTAAGTCTTAAAATAAAAAGGCCCTTGCTTGCACTACATTTCTGAGAAGAAAATAAAGACAAAACCCATTTAGAAGATTTTATTATAAAATTATTTAGACATCTACATCCAAGTAAAAGGCTTAAGGCTACTGCTCTACTTTCAGGAATAAAAATTCAGTAAATGCTGAAAAAGGTGCTGTAGTACTTAGGTAGGTAGCCTTTAAGAAATTTTTAATACGAGAGATTCCATGTGAGTTTCTTAAGTGCTATACACACCTCTGTCTGCACTGCGAATGTGTTCTGCAACTTCACTGCAAGCAACATTACAGATGTGTTTACAGCACCCATGTGCCTCATCTGCTTTGAAGCAGATGTTCCAGCACTGACCTGGAGTAGCTGCAGCTATGCTACAGACAGACAGTATACCATGAGATCTCAACTCATGTTTAAGCATTACAGGGTGCAGACAGAGGTGTAATTTGTGTTTACTTGACAACCATGACTACCTAGGTATTTTTTTTTGACCTTGTATCCAATCCAAATACTTAGGTATACTATGGCAGTTAAGGCAGCTTTTTCACACCCATACATTCTAGACAAAGGTATTTCATTTTTATCATCCATTTCATATACTGAGCTGAGCTCAGAAATGATCTGGTGACTTTTGGTGACTGTAGCTTATTTCCCTGGGATAAAAACAGCCTTGATGCAGTACTGAAGTCATTACACTCAGTAGTTATCACCAGTACTTCTAAATGTAATCTTTAACATTCCTTTTAAAAATATTTGGTATTCACAGTAGACAGAGTATACAGTGGCTTTCTGTCCAACAAATACAAATCTATTTTAGAAAACTGTCACCTGACTGAACAGGATGCTTTAAATACTGTACTTACAGCTTCTTGAAAATGATCATATTCACTTAAGGTAATACCCTAATTAGTAAAAAAAATAAATAAAAATAAAGTAATATTATACAGCCCTGATAAACTTTGACTGGCCAGTTTAACAATGTCCAATAGTTTAACTTCTGTTGTTAAGTTTACCTTGCTTACAAGAGAGAAAATGCACAAAGAAGACAGGAAACGAAGTAGCTTATTGAGAATGGAATATTTCCCCAATAGCTCTCTCCCACTGGCCCTGTTCCTGTGACAATTCCCCATTGTTTTGCTGTTCATGAGAATTATTCTGTTGCTTTCAGTGCTTTTCGCCTTTTGAAACTTCTCTTTCCTAAGCTCTTTTTACTGCAATGAAAAGTTCTTAGAATAGAATTCTAATTCAACAGTACCTGTCCTGAAAACCTTTCAAAAAGACCTTCAGCACTCCTTGCAGCTTTCAGGGCATAGAAGGCTCATGTAGCTCTTTGAGCTAGCGTTAAATTTGTATTGGACCACAAATACAACAGGCAGATTTTGGTTTAGTGTCTTGAGCCACTGAACTTCTAATACCAAGACAAAAAGGAACCACAAGCCCATGTTTTAAACATGCCATTTCCCACATCATGCTTCCATAATACAGATCACCAAAACCTTTCCATTCAACTTGCACCTCTGACTTCAGTTCTTAGAAAATCCTGACTGACTTGGCACATACTTTCTGGAGTGCAGGAATACAAGCTAGATGTAGCCTAAACTTACAGCTGCTATAACCAAGTAGCTTTCCATTCCTTTCCAGTACTATTCAAAGTTATCCTGATTTCCTTCTTTGTTACCTTATGCATAGGAGACTTACATGGCTAGTTTTCCCTGAACAGCTTAACATAAAAGAAACCTCTGGTGACGTAACTCTCAGAGCAAGGTATCGCATGAGAACTATTGTGTTTGTTTGGGTTTTTTTTTTTTAAAGAACAGGACTTCATTATACATGGAAAACACTTCCTCCGTCCCAGGGCTCCCTCCCTTCCAGTCAGGCTGTATCTGAATGCTGTTTGTACCTTGCTACAAGACTGCCACTTTAAGTGGATCTTTGCCTTTCCAAACATTATAAATACGTATTTAAAGCATAGATGTTGTCTACCTGAGAAGTTCTATAATAAGATGAACTGTTGATAACTATTCTAGGAGAAAAATATACACCAGCATAACTGACATTTATCAGTATTCAAGCATTAAAAAGGAGTTGAAAATTGCACACCTCTACCACATCAAGTTTTTGATCATAGTTAAAAATATAGTCTGTTTTTCCTCTATACACAGATCTTCTTCAAAGACGCACACTCCTATTTTCCTCAGCCTGAAGGTTGCAGAAAGATTTCACATTCAGAGCATAAAGGCTAGGCTGTAACAGCCTTATCTTCTGCCAGTCCTAAAACTGAAGAATTTGCTTGTTTGGAAGTAGATGAGTACTTCCAAACACTAGTCTTTTTTGAGAAGCCAGCTTGATCCCTTCAGGTGCCTGGATACCAACTTCTCTTCAAACAGCTGCACTCTGTTTTGATAAATTCTTTGGGTCTTTACTTGGGACACACCAGTCATCCGCCTCTGACGTAGCCTGGTAACGCTTCGAAGATGACTTGTTAAAAACTGGCAGTTTTTCTACTGATTCCGTTGATAGGGCCTAAAAACCAAGAAGGAAAAAAGTTACTTGGTTTCTACCTCTCAATAGTGCCACTTGGTAAAAATTCATGCAGTTATGTTTCAAGTGTTAAGCCACTGACACTACAAAACAAACTTATTTACACAAACGTTTCTACAACAGATGCAGTAGTTTGTGTTTCAGTATCTATGACTGCTTTGGATAAGGACAAATGCAGTAACATCAAATCCTATTTATAGGCCCTTAGAATTTCCCTGTAACCTGTTTTCAAGACAGCCCTGGAGGATGAGGAAGAGATCTTTGATTTACAAAATTCCGGAGAAACTTTAAAGTATGTTCCTTCCCTACTTCCGTATTTTAGAATAATAATCATATTCTGTTGGGAAACTCATACATAGAAATGTAACATGTTTATAGATGAACTCTCTCTTCCTTTTGCACTGCTTCAGTGTGTTGGAAGCTACGTTTTTTGTTTGCTAGAAGAAATTCAAAGCATGTTTTTTCCCCATGAGTAAGCACAGAGTTGAAAACAATATGTAGTCATTTTTTCCAGATTACTTACAAAAGTAGCAATGTATGTTATATTCCAGATATTCAAGATTACTGATACCTGGATCCCATATACAGGCTGTCTGGCAGATGTTGAATAGGACCAGGTACTAGACTCTTTAAGGATTAGTTTACTCTGACAACCAGAATGTCCACATAAAAAAAACAACAGTAAAAAAATCAGATCTGTTGTTCACACCTTTCTGTTACTTTACTTTTCCCCCAGTAACTTGCATTAATATTTGTGATACACTGGTTCATGGAATACAACCTAAAAACTGAGGGGAGCCTCATTCATAGTTTTTCAAGTAGACTAGTTAAAGCCAAGTGACCACTTTAATTCTAGACAGTAGTTACACTGCTGTACACTGGCATTGCTTAATAAAAATGAGAACTTTTCTACTCATGAGCAGATTTGTTTACAGCAAAAAGATACAGAGTAGATACCCCACTGCACTAATGGTGTTTATTGTTTATTTAACCAAATTAAACACATACCTTCAAGTAGATAATAGCATCTGTTCCATAACCACATATTGAGTAGAGATTTAGATCTCCTTGAAAGTATTTAGCATACAGACGAGAAATTGGCAAGCCATACCCGAAGCCAGCCTAAAAATAAAGTACAAGACAATTTAAACATCGAGAAAGCATTCAGAGATTTTAGACTATTACAAAGTCCTTTTCACTTCCTCTTAAAAGAGGAAAGAAGTATTTAATCAATTTCATACAGAATATTAAAACTGACCATTAAAAAAAAAAAAAAAACAAAAACCACAAAAAAATCCCCCAAAACCAAAAAACCGAAAAACGTAAACAAAATCAACCAAAAAAGCCCCAAGAAATCTTCATGAAAGAGGAAGGATTTATCTACATGTCTCACTTTTATACACTACAGTCTGTATTACCCCTCCCCCATTTTTCCTAATACTAGTAGCAAACTCCTGGTAGATTACTAGTAGCAAACTCCTTTTGCTAATCAGACAAACAACAGTCTAAGCCTATTCCAGTTGTGCTGGCCTCCATAAAGCTAGCATAACTTGTAAGTTCAAGGAGCAGGTGGGAGTAAAGACCAAGTAAATTGTTACTGGAGTATAACAAAAGAACAGGGTTAGACTCAGGCTGGAATGCTCTTCTTTGCTTGTACCTGTAAAAGCACATTTTCGTCCACTAAGCTAGATACTAAAAACCTGTTTCAGAAAGCATTAACTCATATTTATGAGGCCCATTAATCTTTGCATATCCCAGAAAGCAGTAGGGTGGACATAGCATTTCATTATCCATTAACCTAATAGTCTGTCCAACACTTAACAGCCTTATTAGCAACATGAATATTGAAAATATCTTACAAGAGGGGTATTTCGACCATCGTCCATTCTCGGCCTTGGTGCTGTGGAATACATGTAGCTAAACAGCTGCTCAATTTTCCTTACTGGAACACCACCTCCTCTGTCTGAGATCTGATTTAGGAGAGTAAAGTTAACTACAATCATATACTCAGAATAGTATATAAAATGCTCTTATTTGAACAAACCTTTCCAATAGTAACAAATGCAAGCATTTGTTTTTGTAGCATATTATTTTTCATTTAGCTAATTGCACTAAATGGAGGCTATGGCCAGAATGCTCGTGCATACTATCTTTGATCTGTTGTCAAAGGCTGGAAGTTCTTTTAATAGAATTTTCTGCAGCATATGCAGTCAAAGATTACATTAAACCCATATGGTAGTAGGGCAACAAAATACCTTAATTGCCAGGTCTTCTTGTCCTAGAACAACTGTCACTTCAACTGGAGAAAGGGAAGCACTGTCTTCCTGGAATTCAACAGTTGCCCTCATTGAATTCTATAGAGAAGAAGGTCATTATTATCAGAGAATGTTGATAATCTATCCACTTAAAATCATATCCTTGTTATGCATAGGCTGAGAACAGTTACCCCCTATTCTTATCAGAGCCTAATTTCCAAGGAATACACTTAGCAGCTTAGCAAAACAGGAGAGAGGAGATCTCACACCTAAAAGTAACTAAGCATAGCCAAGACTCTTCTATGCCTGGAAGATTACACTCATCTTGGCCAACATCATTCAGCCAATGTAAAATAAATAGCATAGTATCTTTCAATGTCACCACATTTCTGAAGAGCAGAGTTCAGAAGCTGCAATAAGCTGGCTGCCAGAATCCTGCACCCCATATTGACACCTCATTAACTGAGGCCCATTCACTACTTCAAGATGTATCACCCACTCAACCAAAAAGGCACGGGAGCAAATCTGCAGATTTACAGATTTAATCTCTAAACACTGGTGACTAGCAGTGGTCACAACTTCATGTCCCACTTTTACTGTCTCTCCCTTACCCCATCCCATTTACCACCACATGAAAGCATCCAAATGCTCTCCTACAAACTGAAATAATTTCTTTCTCAACTGTCAAAGTTATTCCCCAAATAAAAAATTTTTAGAAAACTCATTTTCCTATGCAAAGCTTTACTTCATTCAGGTCTAGCTAAAGACTAAGTATTCATTCTCCAGCTCAGACTACTAGGGGAAGAAATAGTTTATACCAACATACCTTAAAGAGTTCAAAAAGCATGTGAAAAAGATGAGATGGAACATATACAATGTTAATTGGTTCTCCTGGGTGTTTTCCTAGAGAAAGGGAAGCATACAAGCAAGACTTAAAAGGGTGATGGAATTTTTCTGTATTGTATCCAAGTTTTGTATGCTAGAGTTGGATACAAGTTGTATGCCAAAACAAGCAAGATAAATAGACTTAGATTCTGTTCCCTGCCCACACAAATGAGCAAACAACTCAGAACAGTGTTTAGGTTGAATTGTCACTTGCTTAGTAACACTTTCTTTTCAAATAAACTGAAAAAAAAAAAATAATCAAGTATTAACTCCCTTTTATACGTAGGGGATTTCAGAGGTTAAGCAGAACACCTGAGATCAGACACATGCAGGCAGGTTGGACGAGAATCAGCATTTTAGTCAGTAGCCTCACTTCCTCACTCCACATACAAAGCTACTCTCTAGCAACTTACTGTTACTTTAAGTACAGGTTAGTCTTACTTCTCTCAAATTCATAAATACTAACTCAAGAAATCTAGTATTTAAGATACTATGACATTTGAGTTTCAATGCAGGAGATTAAATGAGGTGCCTGTAAGAGAGAATAAAGAGCAACTAGCCCATGACAGATCAACTGGTATGTTCCATTACGGCTACAAAAATGAGAGCCTTTAGATTTAACAAAAGCAGCAGTTTGGCTACTGATAGGAGAACAGACAAAAAAGTTCTCATCTTACCATTCACTTGATTAAGCTTCAGTTCTGGAGATGTTAAGTAATACTGGTCACACAACATCTTGGCACTTTCGTAAGCATCTGAAATATTTAAAGATGTCAAGTGTAGTATCAAACACTGTCGAAATTCATTTTAATACATGACAAAGTATGATTTTTTTTTAACTGCATTAGCTGCTAAGATGTTACAGCCTCTAAGCCTGTGTCTCAAAGGACTGGTAACATTGCAACCATTGTGTACATTAAAAATTGAGAACATGCACACAGCATGGGCAAATCCTCAGTACAAATTGAGGACTCTAACAGATGCAGCTGTTATCTATCAGTAGGTGACACCAATCTCAACACCACAGATAACTCCTACCTCACCTGTCACTTGTTAGGCCTTATTCCAGCACATTTTTTACTGCTACTTTGTATTTTAAATTCTATCCTATAAAAGCCTGTGTTTTGATAGACTGCTTTCACATGTTTCAATAAAAACCAGTCCACATCCTTTACAACACATATTGGTTACCTAAACTGCTTGCAATCAGATATAAATACTGATCATGACGAGAAATATTAAGGACCTGAGAATACATACCATTCACTACTTCAACAACATCACAGCAAGGATCAATACTTCCAATGTGCCTTGGGTGCCCTGAGCCGGATTTATCATCAAAAAGAAGAGCTGTTTGAGATGAAAAAAAAAAAATACTGTATTATAAAACAAACAAAAAAAAAAGCCTTAAATTTAGACTAATGCAGTGCAATCACAACATATGATCACGTAAGATACTAATTGTTGCTTTTGCCTTTTGTGAGCTAAAAATGGTACTACTACCAGCAAACATGGTTGACTTTTCTGTAGTTCAATATCTAAAGGCTCTTCATATGTAAAGAATGAGGTGCCTACATATTACACTAAAGACATTACGATTAGCTTGTTTTCTAGACTAAAGACTTTCTCATTACTTTTGTCATAGATTTAGTTCCTAACTTTTTATTGCCCCAAAAAATCATCTGCGGCAGATCAACAGTTTTAAGAAATGTTTACATTAACATGTTTCTCATTAGGGTGAAGACTTTCCTCAGGTAAAAATTTCTACTTACTGTGTTGGTTCATTAGCATCCGGGTAGAAATACGGCTCATGTAAAAACGATCCAAAAAATACTGGATGTTTTGATTGGTGACAGGATCAACTTTAAAAGTATCTTTGTATTCAATGACTCCTTGCGCCATTGTAGGAACCACATCATGATGTCTGTTTCGGACTCTAATTAATGTATCTATAAATCTAAGTCAAAAAGAGATCTTTTTAGAACATTATGACTACATGGAGGCAAGATTTGTACAATGTCATTATCTAATCCAGCAGCAGCACAGGTAAGTGCATAACTACCTTAATATTAAAATACAGTCTTTTTTTTCATGCAAAATGTGTTCTTATTAGCCATGTCAAATTCACTGCCTGCTTACTATTGATAATAGTTTAAGCAGAGGAGAATGTGAGAAAGGGATAAAATCCTAGCTGATGTCTTGCTAAGAAGCAGAGATGTGACTGACATCAGAAGACACTTTCATTGATACTTCTCCGTCATGACAGTTCAAGGAGCAGTATGCCCTTGAAATGAAGCTGCAATGGGTCATACTTATTTACAATACTGCTGAAAATGATCACAAATTTAAACCAGCTTGTTCTATCTAGCACTTCCTGCTACATTATCAAATTCAGGTCATGACAGCTGTCTAGATCTAAACTGATTACACTGTGAAAAGTGGAATGCAAGATCAAAGTTCAAAGGAACAAAGGCTTACTCAGATAGGACTTTCTGGTCATCTGGGTTTTTGTGATGGAACTCAATCAGCTCCTTTAGGCTTTGCATATACCTATTTAAAAAGAACACAAGCAACACATGCTATTACTTTGATTTTTATTAGTCTAGGGACTTTTGTCTTGTCTAAATTGTTACTCTTAACAAGGCACCTTGAAGCGTCTTCAAGTATCTTTGAAGTATCAAGGTTCCATCGAAGTATAGAATCACAGCTGGACCCTTCTTGACTGCCTGAACCCTAGAAGTTTCAGAAGTCTCTTCTTGTGCCTGCTACTCACAGGAATCTAAACCCTCACACTTTAGGTATGCAGGATCCCCTTACAGTTCTTGAGAAGGAAAGTGTTTCAAAAGAAGATCCAAATGACAACATGGATCAGAAACCACCTAAGCAATTTTTTTTTTTTTCACCCCAAATCTGATCAGCTTTGGCACGCGCTAAGTACTTGAGCCTCTTGTGCTAACATCTGACAGCCCTGACACATGCTGCAAAGGCACAGATGTTTGCTAGATTAAGAACGTTTTCTAGATCTCACTCTTAATACTTTTGTCCTTCATCAGCCATCTTTGCAAATACTGCACCAGTGCACGTAAAGCAAGGTTGAATCAGAGTCAACCACTGTGTCAATGGCACTGAATTCCAAACACCTGCTGCACAGGCAAAGGCACTACCCTATGAAATGGAAGTTCTGCTAGTAATCCCATCAGCAAGAGAACCAAACATGTATATAGTCTGCTTTCTCATTTTGGTTTAGTTCTGAGGGTCTATAATGCTATGGGAAAACAGAACACCTTTTCTTCTCTCCCTTCTTAAAGAGCAAGTGAGATTTGCTCTACCAGCTATTACAAATTACTAGTTTTTTTAAAAAAGAACTATTCAAAAACAACAATCTGACAATCTAATTTTCAATTTAATTTTACTATGCCAGAAAAGCCCAGTATGTAACAGTTAGCAATTCACCTTGGACGATGGAACTGCATTTCCAGTGTATTTTGTTATTATCTTCTACTCTTCAAAAAAGCCTATGACAACAAAATTCCCCAAACTATGTTATTTTAGAGGCTGAATTCAAGTAGCTCTTACTTACCAGCTTTTTACTAATTGTACTGATGGAGTGCCTAGTAATTTATCAGGAAGAAGATCGATTTCCCTCAGTATATTTGCAAACCTCACAGGAAGTTCTTGTCGCAAAAATGCAAAGGAAGTTCTCTCACACCCATTAGTTGAGCCTACAAATAAATCCAAAATAATAAGAATTAAAGAAAAAAAGTCTTATACGTTTCCAGATACAACTATAAACCGTCATCTTTCCACAGAGTTCAGGACTAAATTCCTCTGCAATCAACATACGGTTATTAGCCAGTTCTCCTAAGCATGCGTTTATGTTTGTGCCAAGCGTTATTCACGTGACAGCAAGACACCAATCTGTGTACATTTCCCATTTAGATCCAGGACTTATTTGTAATCCTCCAGAAGAGGCACTCCAGGCTTTGTAAACAAGGGCTTCTTCAGAGTGACGTCTGAAAATGTCATGCGAGCAGACTTCACAGCTGTCAAAGCAGTAATCAGACCTGGGTACAGCTTGTTCACTCCAGCAAGACAAAACTAGTAACACCTCCTTCCCTGATAACGTGTACCGGTGAACACGAAAACACCCCTTAGCTAATGAACTCTTTGTCCCCCATCCCTCCTCCCCCCACCCCATTAACACCACCGAAAATAGAGCTGTAGCGTATCCTCAGCTTTGACCCTGGCAGTCACAGCTCACCATCGCCCAGCAACGGGCCGGCAGGTGCTCCAGCCGACCTCCCTCCCCGCTGCCACCTCCCTCGGTGCCGGAGGTCCCCAGCGGGGCTCGGTCCCGCTACTCCCCTCCCTGCGCCCCGGCTGGGCTGGTAAACAAGCCCCCGACCCGACCCTCCCCGGCTCGTCCCGCCTCTCACCGAAGTCCAGCAGCTGCTTGATGGAGAGCGGGGACGGGGAGAAGCGGGAAAACTGCTCCACTTCCCGCGGCACCGGGCGGCTGCTGTTGACACCGCTGGTCCCGGCCAGGGGAACAGCGGTGCGCAGGGCGATCCGGGCGGCCTTCATCGCTCCCGGGAGGTGATTCTGTCAGCCAGTCAGTCAGTCAGCCAGCCAGCCAGCTGGTCGGTCGGTCGGTCTGTCAGCGGGTGGGTGTCCGATAAGCAGCCTGTCTGTCTGTCGGTCAGTTAGTCAGTGGGTAGGTGTCCGATAAGCGGCAGGTCGGTCGATGTTTACCCGGCAGATGGGCGCTAAGTTCAAGGGACACCAACAGAACTCTCGCTCTTCCCTCGCCTGTGGCCGGGGGGCTCCACGTGCCGCCTCTATTTACAGCCCCCGAGGGGCGGAACTCCGGTAGGACACGCCCCCGGTGTGGGGCCCGGTGTCGCTTCCGGTGACCTTGTTTACCACCCCGGGACTGGGCAATGTCGGCGGCGAGCGGGCTTGCCAGAGCCTGCGGGCGCCGCGCTCCCCCCGCTCCTCATTGGCTGCCGGCGCGGGGGCAGCCTGGAGGGAGCCAGTGGTGACGGGGGTCCTGGCGCTGAGGGGGGCTGGCGCGGCGCTTAGGGGAGCGCTGGTGTGCTGTTGGCTAACCGAAAGGAAGCGTTCTCATGGCGTTTGGTGCAGGGGTGCTTGTGGTGAAGTTCCCTGAAGGCCAGGGTGGGCGCAGAGGGTATGTGGAGGTGCAGAAAGAGCAAAATTAGATCCTAGCCACGGGGTTCGGGCTGCTTGACAAGTAGGTCATTAGTGACCCGGGTTAATTGCGACCAGAGATCTGGAGACAGCTGCTTCGGTGACGCACTGGTCCCAAATCGCTGTGTGACCCTTTTTTTACTGTCTGCAGCTGACCCAGGAGGTGACTGACTGAACAGCTTGTTTTCGAGCTGAGCTGGGGAAAGCCGGCGCACCTTTCCTCCTCCCTGGAGGGGAACTTTGATCTCCGGTGCGGCCTGGCCTTTTCCCAAGCTCAAGTCCACTTCACTAAAGGCATAATGCATCGAAGAGTGGATTTAGTGTCAGCAAAAAACTTCCTGGCATTCGAAATCCTGGTCAATAACAGCAGGAGCATGTTGCAGTCAAACACCAATACAAAAGAATATAGCCTTAATATTTGCGTACAACTCAGGCCATTTTTTATATGGGCATGTTTCTACATCCACACAAATACGTGTATTTTTTTCTCATGGGAAGGAATATGCATGCCCAACCAGAAATCCATATGACTTAGTTTAGTAGGGAAACACTTTAACTCACCATTAGATTGTTTTTGAGCTTTATCTCATTTTTGCCTTCCTAGTCATTGTGTCTGCTTACAGTTCTACTTCAGCTGTACTTTCTGTATTATTACTTTATTGCTCCCTGTTTTATTATTTTATTGGGAGAATTACTCTGTTACTTTTCCATTGGATGTATTATATTTTACCACAGTGATTGAATGTTGGCAGAAATGAATCGAAATGAAGCAAAATCTAATAATAACAAATGTAATCATTTTGTCTTTTTGTGTGCTTGCCAGAAGTTGAAAACTTGGGAATAGACATTGGGGTTTTCTTTTGACTGTTTTAACTTTGTTTGCCTGCAAGTTGCAGATGATTCACAGAAGTAGAACTAGCACACAAATTTGTTTGAATTATGGAGTATATGTAGGACAGCTTCTGTTTCATGTTCTTCCTGAAGCTGCTAGTCAATGGCAAGCAAGAATCTCAAGATTAATGCTTAGCTATAAAACCTGAATCAAGAATGTTCTCCTCAAGAGGCAGTTATTCCAGTTTATAAGGTCACTATTTCTGTTCCTGTTGAGATACTTTGTTTTAATCTGATGGTGTGCTGGCTCCGCTTAATATAAGTAACTTGTTATATATAGGGATAAAGTCTACTAGTAATAATTCCTGTCCTTTACATTAATTTTCTTTACAGCAGCTTGTCTTTTTATAGTTTCCCTGGTAGTTATATGCCATAAGGGATGAACAAAAATCTCAGATATTCAGTTTACCTCTGAACAACCAAGACAATTGTAGTTGCAGAAAACATAGGAAGTGGTTTGCCTTCCTCAATTATTAAAAGGGCAAGGCTCCAGTTACTCCAAACTTGGAAGCTTTTCAAATGAAAACAAGAATTTTACATAGCAGCAGCTTAACAACTAACAATTTCATTACTACGACAAGCTTCTGGAAGAAGCATGTCTGCTTCATAACGTAAGTCTGCTTCTCATTCTTTTTATGATGGGTTATGTGTTGCAGTAGGTTCTGAACAACATAACTTTCCATTTCTGTAAATATAAATGATATCTCTGGGAAATAATTATTAAGGATGTCCTGAATATTGGGCAAGACAGCGAAGTTTTATGTGCAAAAGTAACAGTATATCAGGATTCATGGTGATCCAAGCCGCATGTGAAGATGGCTAGGTTGTGAAAGTTGTAACCACTTCAAATGACCCCACCATCTATCCTGTTTGTAGTACTGTTCTCACTTTATTTCCTCTCCCCACACCATTTCCCCCCCTCCTCCAGAAGCCCCAGAGCATGTGACAGTTGTAAGTGCAGGGGCTGGAGAGCAGCATTTTGATGGTGAAGGAGAGTTCCAGATTTTGAACTGCAGCATCCATCAGATGGTGTCTTATTTCTGCTGCTTTAATATTTCAGCTTTCTTCTTCTGAACTACCCTGGGGCAAGTTTTGGAAAGGCAGTAACAATGCTTTCAGCAGCTCAGTCGTAGTAATGTTTTGCCACTCTCCTTAGGAAAATAGAGCTGCTTTTTGGCCCAACAGCTGGGTCCAGGAGAGTGGGAATGAATGAAAGCAGGATTCCTGTCCATCTGTCTCCTAGTTGCTATCCATCTCAATTAGGTGTATCCCTTCTCAATGTTCCTTATGTCCTTGCCACTGCAGAGACACAACGTGCTGTACTTAGGTCAGAGCTATATCCTGGCTAACCAGGCCAGAGTTGCTTACGTGTAGTAGTGTCTTGGCTTATTTTGCCGTATCTTATTCTCTATGGGGACACAAATTTAAGGCTCTTCTTCCTAATCCACCTGCCAACAGCTGCTGGTGGTGCAATGTGCTGTGCTGCGGTGACTGCCCTGTCCTGACCAGCCAGATTATGTGTGACGACAACTGGTGGGGTTGCTGGCCTTTAATAGAATGAGTCTTGGCTCAGTTTCCCCTGCCTTTTCCTCAGTGTGGACTAAAATTTGAATATGTCCTCCTTAGACGATCTGCCAGTTTGTACCCAGTTTGTAGAAGGTTTGATTATCTATTCAGACTAGGTTGAAATGGTTAAGAGGGATGGTTCGCTAAACAGGTGAACAGGCAAGGTATGGGAGTTTTTTCGCTTGAGAAGCCTAACTAACATTTCCTACTAGGGACAAGGTAATTTCTAATTTGGCTTTTGTAACAAAGGGTAGATGATGCCTCAGGAGTAACAGTAAGTCAAAATGGAAATTAATTGTACTGCTACAGAGTTTCGAATGTAAGCCCTAGGAATGGTCTGATGACTGAAGGGCATGAGCTGTACTCAGCACTTTGTGAAATTTCCAGTAGTAACTTGGGCAAAGCGCACACCCTCCATCTGCAGATGGGTCTGTATTTATGCAACTGGATTGATATTTTGATCTACTAGCGCTTCTATTTTCTAAATATTTATATGGCCCTCTGCTTGGAAAAAGAGAGACAGAAATAGCATTATAACAAGGGTCATATCTTCCTGTTCTCATCTTTCTGTCACCCGACCAGGAGCTGAGCTGCTGAGGGCTGCTGGCATGGCCAAAATAGCCAAAGTAGGTGAAAGGTTGTGGAGCAGCACACAAACAGGCTGGTGTTCAGTAAGGCAAAGGTCCTGCACTTGCGCAATCTCCCCCACTGCTTATAGCTTGCAAAAGTCAGAAGTACAGTAGCTGGATCATTTTACTGCTGGATCTATGGCCGGTCAGCAGCCTGCTTAGAGCTGTAAACACCAGGATGTGCATGGCAACCCAGCAGCCCTGAGTAGGAGATACCCTTTTTCCTCGTGCCCTGCCTTGTTATCCATGTCTGAAATGTGTGTTAACTGCTTCAGAATCAGTGTGTAGGAGAATGGATAGCTGATTTCAGAATTGCTTTTCAAAAAAATAGTGAGGCTTGCATGAGATTAATTCTCGGTGTTTCAAACTGGGAGTGTAGAGATAGCACAGAGAGAGAAAACTGTTTTGGACTATAGCTGTACCATTTGAGAAAAAAAGCTAGGACTCAAACTGTGATAAAGTATAATTTGAAAGTGTTTATCTTGAAAAGCTTGTCACTAGAGCATGTTGAATTCAGGAGGCTGCTTACTATATAGGAAAATAGTAATCTTCAGCCAAGTACGCCACTGCAGAGGAAATAGAGGTGAACTCCCAGTGTGGGCTGGCACTGATCTAAAATATATAGCTAGACAAAAAAATATGGCCTTCTCCAGGCTCAGCTGACTACCATAGCAATTCTTGTGGATGAGCATGTGGCTAAGAGCTGCTGATGCAGAGCAAAAGAAAATAGAAAGGTATCATCAGGACAGCTGTCACTCTGGGCTGTGGCTGCCTTTACTGTGAACAGCCCTGCTCTGCAGAAATGCACCTGGGAAAAGGTGGACAACTTGTGAAAAGTCAGAAGAAAGTGAATGTTACCAAAATAATACAACTTTTAAGGCCTAAATATGCTTCAACAGAATCAGAAAACATTTCTATTTTACTCTAGGAAAATGGGAAGAGTTAGTGGCTCAAGATGGATCAGTTTGAAAGTTTTAGATTATAAATCTTTAAGAAACACCTCAGAAGAAGGTGTTTAAGAAGAAGGAGCTGAAGCCTCACCTGTACCCTTTACAAGGTCACAGGCAAAGTCAAGGGCTTTGAACTGTTACGTATACTGCTTTTCTTTTTCAGCATGGACCATTCTGGGTGAAGATGAGATTTTTTTTTAAAGTCTTCTGTATCAGCAGCAGTTGATACTTTAGACTGTAGCAGGACACTTGTAAAGTGGATGAGTTTCTGCTAAAAGCAATAGACTTGAACTGTTACTCCAGGTTATTTAGTCTGAGGTTGATCTTTGAAAGCATTGTTTCCCCAGTTGTTCCCTCTCAGAATTTTTTTCATCAGATCTGGAAGAATTTATTTTATTTCAGTGTTCAACATCATAGGAACATAAATGAGAAATTTAGCCTAGGAAATATTAAGCCAAGCCAAGAGACATCATCTAGAAGAAGACATGCTACAGTGTTATCTGGCCACCCTTTAGAAAGATGCGGAGTTCATGGTGTCACTGGAATGCCGCTTCCCCCTCGTGTTTCCAAATACCCAAGGGAAATTTGTTTCCTGTTTGCAGTGTTGTGACTATTATTACTGAAGTGTGAACTCACGGGCACTAATAAAACTGATCTCATACCGATTGAGTTCCCATAATGTACTCTACAGAAGATACCCACACAGTAAGTCTATGGGAGTTTTTTTATTTGATGAAATGTATAACCACAGGTTAAGCTGTAGTAGCTGCAGCTGAATATGAAAATGTAGCTTGTATGTTAAAATAGCCTTGATGAAGAACCAGTGCAATAAAAAAATGTACTGCACAATTAAAATTGTTTGCCACTGGGTCCAAATAAGTACAATAATATTTTTGTGTCATGACTAACAGGTATGTAATTTTGGGTGAATCATCAGTGCAATGTTGCTGGAACATTAAGAGCATCTTAAACAAGGGAAGCTCACCATTAACTGAGGAACTGTTTTAACCTCGTGGCATATTAGATTCTAGCAAAATACACAGTTTCACTATGCAGTTTTAGTATGTTTACTCTTTATTGTAATTCCTTTAATATCCTTTATTACTTTATCCACATTGGTTTTAAAATTAATTTTTCAATGTAGTGCTTATCTAATAGTCACTGAACTGAAAAAGGAAATCATCAGAGCTATGGTGGTACTCGGTTTCCAGGTCTTCAATCTACCTAAAGTGACATAAAACCCCACACTAGCTTAATATTTCTTCATTTCACTCATTGAAATTACCAATATTCTAAATGAACTGCAGTGGTTATATTTATATGTGGCATTTATGAACATGCATTTTATTAAGTTTCTACATGGTGAAAGACCCCTAGACATTCAAAAATACAGAATGGATAAAGTAGAGTTTTAACTGATGTATTTACCTATTTTTAAAAGGTTCAAAATGGGTGCAAATACAGTCTTGATTCCCTACTATCCAGGGCATAATACCTGTACAATATGCAGCACATAATACCTGTACAAGTAATCAGCAATATGTTTGCAGGCGCTGGATTCTCAAAGAAAATATTTTAACATACTAGTAGTAACATACACTCTGTGAAATAGAGATGGAAAATGTCTTTGTTGTGAGACCAACTGAATTATAAGTTTAGGTGGAAAAAAGTTCATGTTATTTCCAAGATAGATTTTCACTGCAGAAAAATTAGGTTCATTGAAATGTATAAGATCACAATTTACACCTGATTGGTAGGAAACATTGTAATTTCCACATACACACTCACACAACTACTGTTGAAGTGTGAATTGGCAAGTCTTCCATTTCATGGGCAGTCATTAGTAATACATATTTAAGTAGGGTTGAATATTTGGGAATTTCCTCATTCGTAGAAAGAAATATAAGCTCTGGTTCATTCAGTGCTGGAGAAATGTGAAATTTTAATATCTAGATCAAGCAATAGATCTGTTATAAACCTCCAGAAGGTACTCTAGCCAAGAAAGCACTCAGTAACCACAAGAGACCTTGCTAGCTTTCATCAAGTGCTGAGAGGGAGGGCAAGTACTTTCCCCCATTGTAGATGCTGGAGCACCATTTTCCCCTCTGCTTTCGGTTCCAGACATGCTATGTGGAAGCCTAAAACCCTGTTTTTTTTGCAACTTCCTATATGCTGAAGCTTAAGAAACAGTGATAAGGAAGTTATCAAAGATGCAGCTGAAATTCAGAAATTCATCTGTAGTTCCAGCAAGAACAGGGTAATAATTTGAGTAAGAAACTGGTGTTGCATGGCCGTTGCCACTCAGAAGTGAACAGTTGTATCTGCATTTATTTTTATGGGTGTTGTGGGCTGTCTTAGAACATGCACCTCAAGTGATGTATGTGCTAATCTTCTCTCATATATGGAAACACAGTGTCTTTAAATTGTAAGCATATAAGTTAAAAAGTCAAATCAAATCAGTGCCAAGAATCCTAGACGGTGTGTATTTTTTGCTGAAAATGGCCTTCTTTAAGGCCTTGGAAAAAATCAGAGACTTTGTGAAAGCAAACTAAAAAAGTGATTTCCATGTTTCCCATTTTAAAAAAAATCTTACTCAAAACTTCATTACTCTTCTTGTTAAGTACAGTAAATGGATATGGATATGGGTATGGTATCTGCCCTTTCCATGAGAAAGACTCAAAGAAGTGGTGGACTGCATTTTGAAAAGCGGTCTGTAATTTCATGTGGCTGCCTAATAAAGGTTGTGAGACCCTGCAGCTCTGAGGGACATCAGTCAGAGTTGTAAACCCATATTGCCTTCAGGAATTAGGTGCTAGTTCTGACCAATATCCTGAATTCAAATGTACTGCTGAAAATGTGGGATAAATTTCCAGCCCAAGTCACTCAAAGAGACCTGTTACAGCATTTTGACTCCCAGAATTTTCTCTTTCAAATAAAAAAGGTGTGTGTGCCATGTTTAACCATTCCAGGAGAAATCTATCTAAAATTGTACTTTTGAAACCTCCAGATAATTCTAGCCCTTTGCAGTCAGTTCATGTTTCAAACCTTGTGCCAAATGCTTGAATGCCTTAAGGCAGAGAAGACTCAGAGGGAACACATAAAATTATATAGGAAAGGCACCAATTCAGTCTTGCTGAGCAGTAATTTGGTTCGGTTTAGTAACCTGTGAAGTGGTTAAATAAAATGATGAACTTTAAGGAAACGGTAAAGAATGTGATTATTGATATCTGCTGTAGGTGACCTTTTGTGCTGAAAAGATCATGAGGTAGTCAAGACAAAAAAATTACAACCTCCTTTTCTTCTTCTCTCTAATGGTCTGAAATTGAAAAATTGGATCTATTGAACCCCAGTTAAAGTTAGGACAGCCAAATAAAACAAGGCTACAACCTGCCACTTGCAGTTTTCCAAGTATGTTATTTATGTACCTTAGAGACTAAATGCTCCTGCTCGAGGGAGTCGTGACTCACCACCCCCACCTGAACATACATCACTTCAGGTTATTTCCATCCATTCACTACCTCTCCATTAACTTTCCCCTCTGTGGTAAAGAAACACATTCCAGTATTTCAAAGGGATAGATAGACACAGATGCAGATCATCCAAAGGGTTTTTTTCCTGATTCTTTTCTCAGTGCTCTGATAAGGACTGTGTGCCTTGCTGCCTTTCCTCCCCCCGAGTATCATGCTGGCTGCTCGCTCTTTGCAGTTTGTGTTAACGTCATCTAAACTGTCAGCATTATCAGATTTGTACTGGTATCAATCTGCTTGCAGAATATGGTGAATGCTTTAACATCATAGTTCCCTGGCATTACATCAACATAGTGCAGGTAACATTTAAACCATTAGCTATGCAGATGACCTTCTAACTTTCCTTATGAGCATCTCCCACAGTTGTACAGAGTCAGCATGATGATTACTATAGCATTCCGAGGGTGGCATTTTAAGAGTCACCCGTCATCTTGATAAGGGACCAAAAATGCAGTTGCATGCCACTGGGTATGTCCCATGACACAAATATTGCCTGGGTGTGCTAGATGCTGGGAAATGCTGCTAGGGCCCCAGGCCTGAGCCAGAAAAGCGTTGCTTTCCTTGGTGTAAATAACCTCTAACAATTCCTCAGTAATCAGTTGAATTATTTTTATTACGTTTCCCTTTGGAAAGGGACCCTCTCTGGTCCTGTCCTATCTTACTCTTTTCATTTTAATAAACATGTTTTCCAGATGTACACTGGACAACTTGACTGGTGCTTGAAATATGCAATTGCCTTATTTTTGCCTTTTTTTTTTTTTTTTTCTATTAGAAAAGTTAGTAATTTTTTTTATTTTTAAAAAGATCAATTTTATGCCTTGTACGCTGTTTACAGCATGTTCAAAAGGGTGTGTTTCCTAGTTCTAGTAGGAGTGTATGGACTGTCCGATCCCAGCTGCTGCATGTATTTGCTACATAGTCTTGATTTGGCCTAAGAGGAAGGTTTTATGCTTGTAGAGCAGATTTATTCTGTGTTATGATTAGGAAACTGAGCTGTCACCAGCAGTGTTCAACCCAGACTTTCAAACGCTTTTTGAAGTATTTGGGGGTTTGACAGCTGTGTGTCTGAAAATAAGCTAAGGAAAAGTTGTTTATAGGAAAGGACAGGCTTGGTGTGCTCACTAACTACTGCTTTGCTGAAGAACTTGCTGTAATGTGCTGTACTCATCAGAGTTCAGTTAACAACTGACAAGCTCACGTATGAATAAAGTGGACAATTTTCAGCAGGATGGTTTGAAATCTTCTTGACAGCTGCAAATAGTATGAAGTGTTATGCACTGCTATGGCAATATGAGATAATAGAGGAGATCACTGGGACATCCTTGAAATGATGAGTTAACTTCTCAGCAAGAGGGAAGTTGTTACTTCCTGTTATCCAGTTATCCAGTTACTGGATAGTGTGTGAATGACTGTGAATGAAGTCCTAATCCAGTGTCCACTGCATTCAGTTATATGTTTCCAGTTGTTTCATCAGTAGTCTCCAGTGGAACTGGATCAAACCTCTGTAAGATAAGAGAGGGCAAAATGCCCCTTGAGAGGAAAAAGTCAGTTTAGGGCTTCATATTTAAAATGTTTCAATCATTTTCAAAAACTTTCAGAAAAATATTTTGAAGTCTGATTTGCCCCTTGTAACACACTGAATATTGCTTCGTGCAGGATCTCCGTGAAGAAAGCCCCCATTCTTTCTTTCAGTCAGCTGCTGGGGCCATGGCTACCACATTGTTAGCTTTTGTGAGCATCCTAGACTAGACATGCATGACATGTCAGCTAGCTTCACTAAACTATCCCAGCCATGTTCATACAGTATAGACTCCTTCCAGGACAGATGTTCTACACAGTGGTCCTATCAAGGCCTTTTTAGGATTCATACTGCTATGATAAGAAGGGCTCTGCTTAGCTGTTGCCATAACAAATTTGGTACCTCATAGCTAATGACTGAGAAGAGTTCATCTTGGGCTTTTTTGGTATTGGAGAGGGAGAGGAACTGGAAAAGAAAGTCAACTTAAGACCCATTCTCAAAATATGACTGGTCAGAAGATGAGACATGAATTTTATATGCTTCATACTTTATTCCTAGCGAGGCAAGCAAGCCTCCTGCATTGTTCAAAATGTCGTTACTTTCCTTATTCCCTCAGATATTAGATACATGTTTTTGCTATCAGCATGAACAATGTTTCGTGACTCACTGATATATGTATGTTTAGAAAATTCCCTAAATATTTTACATGGGTAACTCTGTTGCCTGCATTACCTTAAATTATGAAAAATGGGCGTTCAGCATTAAAATTCTGTAACTGGGTACTCATTAGGGAATCAGATGCAAGTCACCTCAATCCAGACACCTGGAGTGTTGCTCAAGGCTTTGCACCATTATGCATCTGTTAGTAGGGTAAGAAATAGGGTTAATTTGGAGAAGAGAGGAGGATGTCTGAATGGAAGACCTCATGCCTTATCCTTTAGGGAAGTAGCTTTTCAGTCAGCTGCACACGGATGCTTACCATTTGGCAAAGGAAAGGTACAGGGATAGGAGAGCTTTGCTCAGCAGTGGAGAGAGAACAGTAGGCACGGCTGAAGTGAGGTCCTGTCTTGGAAGGCAGTGGAGGCATGTTTTTGTATGAACCCCTGTGTCAGGGGCTTTGCAGATTGGGATGGGGTTGGACTGAGTGTGCAAGGCTGCTGGGTCTCAGAGGGACACCAGATCTTCAGTCCCAACTCTCATTGCCTGTGAGCAGTGTTCAGCACTGTGTTCAGACTCAATATCCTATGCTTTATATTGGGGCGGATAGTGGTGTTAGAATTACAGTAGAGTTACAGTTAGAGAAAGGAAGAATGAAAGGAAAATGAAAGAACCTAGATACTGTCGTGTCCTGTGTGATCTGCATGGACATGGACAGGTCTGCTGTTGATAATGCACTTAGACAACATTTCATTTACGTATTCAGGTCATGTATTTTCTTGTGGGCGCTAGTCACTTTGCTATTTTTACTATAATGATTATTTCAGATTTATGTTTAGGGAATGAAAGTAACCCAGAGTGGTTTTGTAACACATGTGTAATTTAGAGTTTGTATGAGGGTTATCCGTACAGGATGATGGGTTATGATTTATTTCAGTGAAAACTTCAGGTCACAAGATATGCCAAAGGCAATGGTTTGAATTCAGAAAGAGATTTTGAATGTCAACCATTATGGAAGACAAAGGGTTTCTCTTTCTAATTTCTACATTCACAAGATTATCAGTGAGGTGGCATCTTCTTTACCATGGCTTGAGTATGAAGCAACATGAAACACTTCAGCTCCATTTCTCCAACATTTTTTACTTCAAAACCTGTCAACAACATATTTCTATATTAAGACTTTTCAGGGTGACACTGCCAAAACAAAAACCACCTTGAAGTTGATTTTCGCAGTAGATCTGTATCAAACCGACTGCCTTAATGGGAGTTTATAGTCCTGAAAACCAATACATGGAGTAGGCTGCTTTGGGGAAGGCTCTGATGATAGCTGGCAAAGAGTCTTTTGGGAGGGTAACCTTCTGAGAAAGAACCCTTATCCAGTATCCCTGGAAGACATGCCAGGTGGCAGAAGGTGGAAGGATAATTGCAGACTGTATCATTTGCATGCTTCATGTCATGCATCTTCCTCCAAAACACACTTCTCTCCCCATGTCTGTGGTCTATTATACAATCATTTTTGTAAAGGGAAGAATTCTGGTCCAGTGACAATGGTCTTCCTGAATGCTATGAATCCTAAATTTAAAACTTTCTATTTCTAGAAAAGATGCAGTTTTAAAAAAAAAAAAAAAAAACCCCGTAAATAGTGATTTTGCTTTGATCATTTTCATCTTTACAAAATACCTCTATAGCCTTGAGAAACCTTATTTTAAAATGCTTTTTTGTAATGTTTTATTTAACTTCATTCCACAAAGAATACTTGGTTGTCTGCTAGTGAAGTATATTTTATAGTCTCCCCTGTCTGTAGTTTTGGATCAAGACTTATCTGTGTGAAAGGTTGCCTGCATAGATGCCATCGGGCGTGAATGATAATGTAACCTCCAGGGCATGGCAGTGCTGCCACCTATGTTCGTTCACTCAGCTCCAGACCTTTTCTGAACCTTGATTTACGGAGATTACCCGTCACCTAGTAGAGTAGTATTACAGTCAGTGAGATGGCAAAATAAAGAAGTTCTGCTTCGGAAGCAAAAGAAATGTCTCCATATGCAACCTGTTTATCTGGCCAGCGACACAAAATGTTTCCAAGAGGCACACGTATTTCATACCCGTGACTACTGGCCTTCTTGATCATGACTTTCAGAGCAAGGTTTAAATTCCTCTCTGAATGTTAATGTTTTAATCCTCATTTTTTCTAACATTATCTGTTTTATGGTTTAATTACTAATGTTTCACTGCACTTCACCTCTACAAAAAACCCAAACCATCCCACTCCAAAAGAGCAAACCCAGCAAATCAACCCAAAAAAACCCTGCATGGTTTATGTATTGCTTGTGGCTGTTTTTTCTGGTGTGTCACATTCTCTTGATGAACAGGGAAACAAACTCTCTTCTTCTGATCTGGAAAGCTTTACGATTGAAAGTTTTTGTGGAGAGAAAAGAAGACTAGCTGGAAGTGACTTATCCTCATAAATGATGTTAGGTTTGAACTAAACCTAGGCAAAGATTGGATTTCTGATAATTTTACAAAATAAACTTATAGACTCCATTATATGAGCATGAGAACAGGCATCACCTAGAAGAATAATGTCAAAACCAAATCTATAAAGTTTGAGCTACTGTGGGTTATGAGAAAACTTTGATGTAACAGTAGGGTTTCTCCAGGTCAGGTTCTGTTCTGGTAATAGAAAAACATGTCTATTCTGTGAACAGTAAGATTTTTGAGGGTATCAATTTTCTATAAGTATAAACTTATACTTTTTATATATATATATTTAGTATATGTACCATGTTATATACTTATTTAAGTGTATAAATATTCTTTTCCTTGGCAGAATATTGGTGAGAACTGACCCTAGTTCTGCAAGGAATTTCAGGGCAATTCTGCACTGAAGATACAATGTGGGTAAGACAATGAGCAAGGTAGTATATTATTATTATCTAGTTTCCAAGCAAACAGGCTGTAAGCATTTGAACTAAGTCTAGACATAATTAGAGCCTGATTACATCTGCTGCATGACATAAACCCGAAGCTACTGGCTTACATAAATAGAAATTATTTAGTTTAATAAAGGTATGAAAAAGGTATAAGCATAGCTCAGACAAATTAGTTTCTGTCAGAAGCATGGCAGTCGTAGGTGTTGATTCTTTAGAAATAGCCTATTTATGAATGCTAGGCAGTAATACAATGGCATGGCATTCCTTTTTTCACTCTGGGAGACAGTATTTAAATATCACCTTGCAACTGAACAATGAGAACTGAATAAAATGAGAAATATTATTTACTATTCCATGGAGTTCTTCCCCTCCTTATGTCTGAATTAGTTGAAGGTGTGTTGTTTTTCTCATTTGCAAAGTGTCAGCATTTACACAATACATAAATCTTTTCCTGCCTTGGAAAGAAGCAGTTCCTGATTCATCTGCATTTGTCTGAGAGCTTGGTATGCCTACACATGGCGAAGTATCCACATAAGCATGATTTGTGGTTTGGCTCTGAGCAGAGATTGTAAAGGAAAATATGATATAGGCATATATAAATAGATTAGGCATTTAGGATTCATCACAAGTCATTGCCAGATCTAATCTAGACCTCTAGTCAAGCTATACCAGTTTTCTCCTTTAACACAGACAAATTCAGTAATATTTTTTTGGAAAATCCTACAGAGTTGAAAATTAAGACTTCTATAGGAATTAAAGATCATTCTCCTGAAATTATTCTATGCATTCAAGTTCTCCATTTGAAGTTTTCAAAGCTGTGCCAGTTCACGCAGTTCAGAACTGTCTGTCCCTTTGTTTAAATCAATATCAGCTAAGAAATTAATGGGGGAAAGTATTGCCACTAGGTCTCTGCGTACGGTCCTCATGCAAAAATGGAAGGAAATGGTTTTAGAATGGACAAATGGCTTTTATAGGCCCAAGTTTCTGGGAGTGCAACTCAGAACATCTTAGATAGACGACTGATCTTTCCTTCGAAAAGTTGACTTCCAGACTTAGGCTGTGCCCTACTACAGACACTACTGTATCCCTGGATTTTGGCATAGTGAAAATATCTGCTAGGGAAAATTCTGCAAAACATAAAAGGGTGTTCTTTCTGGCTGAGAAAAACTTAAGTTTCTGATTAGTGCTTTTAATGAGAGTTTACTCCCGGAATGGGGAAAATCTTGGTGTGCACTGTGCAGCCATAGCCATTAGAAGAAATGTATGTTGTAGCCATCCTTGATAAATAATCAGAGAGAAACTTGGAACTTATCAAGCTCCCTAAATTAATTGTATTCTAATAAATAAAGAAGCAGCAAAAAAAAAAGTTTTATCTAGAGAGCAAAAGGAATTGAATACACAGTAGACTTTAATACAGTGGGTGAATTCTGGCCATGTTATTCAAAACATATCACTCCAGCAGATTTCTGTGGCAGTGCAGTATGTCATGACAGTAAACTCAGCCTAGGTTAGATATGACTGTGTGGAACTGTCTGAGCTCAGGGCTGTCGCCTGCTGAGATCATGAAGTCTTTTATTCTTGCAGTGCTGATCCTTTGTTTTGCCTGGTTGCTTTCAGTCAAACTTAAGACTCCTATTTACAGGTTTTATTTTTATTTGTTTTCAGTGTTTATAGTTGGTCATTTGAGTGTCTTTTGGTGTTCACTAAAGAATTTATTATTTTTTTAATCATAATTGCGGATTTCTGAGCAGAAATGACAAGTCTTCAAGAAAAATCTTCAAGCTGCTTTAAAAATCCCTTACTTTTGCTTTTTACACTCCTGCACTGTGGCGCCAGATAGATATACAAAAAGCAACCTATCATTGCATCATTTTATATAGCCAACAGACAGCCCTAAACAGTGGGAAGTCTGTAATTACTTTGGAGATTACTTTATTACAATTTCTAGAAAAAAAAGTCTTTCTTTTTCCTGAACATTTTGTCCACTGTTTTAATTATTAGTTGCAGGCCAGCTCATGTTTCTGAGGCTGATAGTGGTGGATTAAAATGAAACAGGAATCTTAGCTACAGCACACATATTAGAAAGGGTCCAGTCGCAAGTCAAATCCCAACACAAGAAGAGATGACCTTCAAGGGACTAGGCAAAAGGGGTTGTTCTGTGGATCCTGCACAAAGGACTGTCAAACCCACAGAAGTCAGTTGATGTCAACAGAGTAAACCACATTTCATAACAGGTTCAGTATTGAGGCAAATATAGATAGTAGTATCTGAAAAATAATAATGATCACAACACAGTAGAACATAAGCAAGCCAGGAGGTTGCTGGAGTGCTTTGGTAACTCCTTCCTCCAGATAATAGAAGACCCAATGAGAAGAGGTGCTCTGCTGGTCCTTATACTCACCAACAAGGAAAGGCTTGTTGGGGGTGTGAAGATCAAAGGCAACCTTGGCTGCAGTGACCATAAGATGGTGGAGTTTAGAATCTTGAGGGCAGCGAGGCTGGTGAAAAGACAGCTCACAACCCCAGACTTCAGGAGAGCTTCGGCTCTTCAAAGATCTGCTTGGAAGAATTCCTGTGAGGAAGTGGATGGCTAAGCAAGCTTATTTACATTCAAGGATTGACTTCTGCAAGCTCAAGAGAGTTCCATCCCAGTGGGGAAGAAATCAGTCAAAAATGCCAGGAGGGCCTTGTGGATAAACAAGGACTCCTGGCCAAATTCAAATGCAAAGAGGAGCATACAGAGGGTGGAAGCAAGGATGGGTAACCTGAGACAAATACAGAAATATTGTCTGAGCATCTAGGGATGAAGCTGGGAAAGGCAAAACCCAAATGGAACTGAATCTGGCCAGGGATGCCAGAGACAACAAAAAGGGCTTGTATAAGTGCGTAGGTGACAGAAGGATGACTATAGAGAAAATGTAGGCCCTTTTGCTTAATGTGATGGGGGACCTTATCACACAGGACATGGAAAAGGCTGAGGTATTGAATGTCCTCTTTTCTTCTGTCTTCACTGGGAAGACCAGCCTTCAGGAATCTCAGTTCCCACAAACCAGGAGGAAAGGCTGGAGCAAGGAAAATGTGCCCTTGGTGGAAAAGGATCAGGTCACAGAATACTTAAGCAAACTGACATACATAAATACATGAGCCCTGAGGGAATGCACCCATGACTGCTGGGAGAGCTGGCAGATGTCATTGCGAGGAGGCTCTTGATCATCTTTGATTGATCATGTTGACTGGGAGAAGTGCCTGAAGACTAGAGGAGAACAAATGTCATTCCTGTCTTCAAAAAGATCAAGAAGAAGGACCCAGGGGATTACAGGCTGGTCAGCTTCATCTTGATCCCTGGGAACGTGATGGAGCAGCTAATCCTGGAAACCATTTTCAGGCACATGAACAATGAGAAAATCACCAGGAGTAGTCAGCATGGCTTCACTAAGAAGAAGTCATGCTTGATCAACTTGATAAACTTCTACGATGAAACAACTGGCCTGGTAGATGAGAGGAGAGCAGTGACTATTGTTTATCTGGACTTCAGTAAAGCCTTTGGCACTGTATCCTGTAAGGTCTTTACAGACAAGCTGTTGATACATGAGCTGAACAAGCAGGCAGTTAGGTAAGTTGAAAACTGGCTGAGTGGCCAGGCCCAGAGGGTGGTGATAAGTGGCATAAAGTCTTTGCTGGACAACCTCTGTTGTCTTGTACTGGGCAAAGCACACTAGTGCTGATTAGAGAGGAAGAATCACCTCCTTTACCTGCTGCCAACACTGCTTCTTTAACACAGCCCAGGATACCATTAGCCTTCCTTGCTACAAGGGCGCAGGCTGGTTCATGTTCAACTTTGCATCTACCAGGATCCCAGATCCTCTTCTGCAAAGCTGCCTTCCAGCTGATGGCTCCCAGCATATACTGACATGTGGGCTGTTGCTCCCTAGGTTCAGCACTTTGCACTTTCCCTACTGAGCTCCCTAAGGTTCCTGTCCACCCATTGCTGTCAAGGTCCCTCTGGATGGCAGCATGACCTCTGGAGCATCAGCCACTCCTCACAGCTCCCAGATTTCTGTTATTGTGCAAACCTGCCCCATCATCCAGATCATTAATGAAGATGCTGAACAGGGTTAGAGCCAGCATTGATCCCTGAGGTATACTACTAGTCCCTGGTCTCTGACTAGACTTCGTGCCACAGATCATGACCTGCTGGGCCCAGCCATTCAATTAGTTTTCAGTATACCTCACTGGTCAATCCAGGCCATACTTCATCTAGTTGGCTATGAGGATCTTATGAGAGACAGTGTCAAAGGCCTTAGTGAAGTCCAGGTAGAAAATAGCTACAGCTCTCCCCTTGTCTTTATGCTTTTTACTCTGCTTCTAATTTCTCTTTGCAACTCCCTCACTATGGTTATCAGAGTGGTAATGTGCACCAGTATACAGATGTTTCAGAAAAGTGACCTTGTCAAAGAGACGATCAATTCCACTACAGCCTTTGACTTTGACGTATAAGAGAAGAGACAATCCTATCATTAATTCCTCGGAAGATGTGAGTAGGAATTCAGTTTGCTAACGTGCTGCCCTGCAGGAGTGCCTTGTTGCCCTGCCACCTAGTGGCAATATGTCACTGTATAGCAGTAATTAAGTCCATTTATGACGTTAGCTTTATTATGATTCTCACACTTCTATGAGGTGTTTTGTTTTTCTTTTCTATGTATTAAACCCATTTGTACTAATGGAAGGTCAAGCATCAATCAATGTTAAGAGTCTTAATGAAAAATCTTATATGTAATGAGAACCCTGAACAAATAGAAGGATCAAGACAACTGAATAGCTGTCTCTTATTAGCAGTGTATTAAACACTTCAAAATACCAATACTTGAGCAAACTCAAAATACAGAGTAACGAAACAAAAGTAGTGTTTTCATGATAAGTCATTTAGGTATGTTATTTTTTTCTCTTAAATGACATAAATGTTCCCACTTAAACAAGAAATTAAATGACACCCCCCCAAAACAAAACAAAATAAAACCCAACAAACGAACAAAAAACCTCCAAAACAACAAAGAATGGTGGTTGTTCCAGTCACTCTGTTATGTCATGTGTATGCTCTACCCTGGAATATACTCATACCTTCCCACTCACCTGTCTTATCTTCCTGGAAAGTGTGATGATTAATGATACAACGTGCAGTGAAATGATTTCCTCCATAAGAATTGAAGGGATGCATTCATAGGCTAAAGAAATATTCATAATTTAAGTTCACAGGGGCAGAATCCATGGTCTGAATGATAGAAAGCTGGATAAGATGCTGACTTTTCAGGGGGGTGGTATGGAGCAGCTCACTCTTCTGAAAGATCCCAGTGACTTCATTTGGAGACTGAACATCTGAGTGCTTCCTGACGTGATTGATCCTGACTTACCTGAAGAAGGGGATGATTATGAAAATGCACTATTTAGACAGAGGTAGCAAAAGCAGTTACAGTGGAAGACTTACATTGAGCATCTCTATGGGCAGAGATGACAAAATGAGAGGCTGCAGCTTTGGGTAGCAGAACACAGGGCTGATATTGGTGGCATGAGCCTGATGATCCATTTGCTTTGTGAATGGCCATGCCAGACTGATTTCACAACTCAAGAGTCACTTTGTATGTAACTCGGCTTATCTTGAAGGAGAGTGGTGGTCTAAAATAAATGCTGAGGCATGACAGTGGCATGTAATGCAAAAGCTTCTTCTTCAACATCACATTTATATGGTGATGCTGTATATCTGTTTGGTGTGAAGTTTTTCACAATGCACATTATATGCCTTCTGAGCAAGGCGGATTTTGGCATTGAATTCTGTGTAATCAGCGTTGTCTGCTTTGTACAGACATAGGCCCTGGCTTTGTCACTGAAGTGTTGCATGCTTACATGTCCCATGGAGCTCATTGAGACTTTTTGCACAGTCTGTTTCACAGCCTACCTGTATGTTAGAGGTTTGGGGACAAGGACAGAATACTTCCCAAATATGAAGGAAACCCATACAAATAAAAATTTGTATGTAAAAAGACTAGAACTATCTCAGCATGCATTGAAATTCATTGAAATGAAGTTTCCTGTTTATACATAAACATTCTTCAGGTAAAGAGAGAAGACACAGTGCAGCCTTTACATATAAAGCCTATAATAAAGCCTAAGTAGAACATTAGCTGTCTTTTTTTAGGATAGTCCTCCCAAAAAGCACATATATGGGGTGAACCAGTGGAAGGCAGAGTATCTGGCTGTGCCTCCAAAAGGTATTTATATTTACTGGAGAGAGTTGTATGTGTACTGTCTAGGAACATACACAGAACTGTTTTTATGTTCATCATAGTCATGCCGAGGTGGGGATAGATTCATATTCCTAGTGTGGAGTGTGGCACATCGGTAATAAATAGTTCCTCTTGCAGAGTTTGCCATTTTTCACAGATATTTACTTTCCTATTAACTCTGTGTTTCATTATAGTAGCAATACCATAAGGGTTTTTTTAGGACACCAGGAGGAAAAGCAGTATGCTATTATAAATCCATCTACTCTAATTAGTGGTTACAAACGCAGAATTCCATTATAATAATATTGTTATACTGTAAAATTGGCAGCGGCCTTCTACATATTTATATGATCAGAGTTTTTTTCCTCTGTAACCCTGGAACAGGATTTCTTGGCTGTGTAATAGATTGGGGGACAATTACAGCACCTTTGTAAACTTTTGACTCTTAAGCTGCTTGCAATGCTTTCAACATAATTCCAAGTTATCATCATTTTGCCTTGCTTAGTTGTATTAACAGGACATTAACAAAAGCTGCTGCTAGTGAGCAGGGGTTTATATCTGTACTGTACTGCAAAGTCTGACAGTTAATTTTCAAAAATGAGTTCCTGCTAATGAGTTACAACTCCTGGATGCTTTTGGAGAGGCATTAACAATATGTGCCAGACCTGCCAGCTGTGCTGCTGGGAGGTTGTGAGATCCAGGAAGCACATACGGACTGCAGGCAGCTGACAGGCAATTATGGACGACAAGGTATTATAGAAAACACTGCACAGCAGGTGCGACCCAGTGAAGAAGAGGCAACACTAGCCACTGACATAGAAATAGGAAGAGTTGCTGAGATATGATATGAATCATGTCTGCCCTATGAAATACACAGTCCCAAGGCTGCAGTAAAACCTTTACCTTGGTGTTAGCTACAACTATGCAGGAGCAGGCTCTGAATCTCTCACAACATGCGTTTACATGATATTTTACAACGGATGTGGATAGTTGATGTGTAGCTCATCTGATTAAGAGATGTCATCCACATTTAGGCTACAGGCATCTCCCAAAGCTGAGGCCTGTGTTCAGTTGTGCAGCAGGTATCTTGCTCCCCTTCTCATTCAAAGGAAAGACTAGAGGCATTAATGGCTGCAGGTGGAGCTGTGCAGTGGCCCAGCATACCTGAGGTGTTTGCCAAGGTGGCTTCAAGGCAGCTGCTGAGAGACCCCTCACCTTCTCTCCCATGTACCGTACATTGCTTTCCCCCGCGGAAAAAGGCCTTGGAAGCTTATGCTCCTCCAGCAGATGAGACCCCTGTGTAACACAAGGTCTCAGAAATGCCAGCGTCACTGCAGGGGTGGAGGGCAGCAGCACTGTTAGCAGCAGCAGATCTCCAGCTTCACATGCACACCTCAGCTGCATCACTGCCTTCTGCCAACTACATGAGCGTCAAGAAGAAATACCTTATCTTGGGAAAGGTTGGGGTAGGGTGGGCTTACAGTGAGGTACAGCAGTACCTTGGACAAATACTGCAGCAAAGTCAAGACAATGCTGACAGGTTTCTCTGCTGACACAACATTTCATGGGGAAAACAAAGAAAAAAGGTCCTTAGTTTGGGTTGAGAGGTCCCTGACTTCCCCAGACTCATGGCACCATGCAGCCAACCAGACCCATGTCAGCTCTGCGTCAGCCCTGGTGAATGATGCCAAATAGCCCTGCTGTAAGCATGTCAAACTGACACACGTGAAATCAGTGCTTGTATTCACCATTTGAAAGCACGGCTTCTGCCTCCTTCACAAGGAAACAACCCTTTCCAGAATGACAATAGCGTTGTGTGGTGTGGTGCCTCTGAGATGGCATAACTCTGCCAAGAACTCCATTTCCTCCTCCACATTGGGCATCGTGAGTAGACAGACAATTTGGGGATTCTCACATTCCCTATATTGTGCTCATGTGGTCCCACAAGAAATGTGGGTTTCCTGCTGTGGCAGCTAACGGATGCTCCACTCTGCAGCTGTCTTCATACATACAGGAGTCTGCAATGCATTGCAGCAGTTAGGAAATAGGTCCATAGGGTAGGAAAAAAGGAATTTAATACAATTGGTTCCTTCCAGCAAGACTAGCAGTAAGGTTTCAATGCGGACACAAGCTGTATACTAAAGACATCTTGATACTGATCTTTCATCCCTCAGACACCAGCAAGCCAATGAACAGTGCTCCTGATCAGACTATACATTTTTCTTTTCTCTGTATGGACCATTGCCAGATGTCTCAGAAGCTACATGTGAATATGGTCTGTGGATGGGTCCTTACATGATTTGGCAGTCACAGACTCTGGCCACTTTAAGCAGTCCAAGAGGTAAGAGAGATTTATGTACACAGACTTTGACCTCCCTAATACACTCCTCCTCTCCCTAGTATCCACTCTAGCCCATCACTCCCAGCACACAGCTTTCCAGCAGAAATAACTCTTCTTCAAATATGACCTTGGTCTTATCTTCTCAGTCAGCATCTCAGATTTTGGGCTGCCTTCTGAAGATGTGCATTGTGCTCCAGAAAACAAAGCCAGCAACTATTTCACATTAAGATGTGCCAAGGCACTTTAGCACTGCAGAGCACTACTGCAACAGTGTGGTCCCTTACAGATATATTTCCCACTGTCAACTACTAACCCAGCACCTTCTTAATAATTTACTCTCCAGGATGGTGTGCAGAAGGAAAGCCAGCCGAGTGAGGCTCTGCTGTACCTGATGGTCACAGTTCCAGAGGTAAGACAAGTTGCCACTGCTTGGGGACATGAATTTCATGCAGTTGTGTTCTTTTTGACAGACACAGAGTATTTCCTCCTTCCATCACTGTCTCTACATCATCTGGGCTGTGCTAGATGGATTCCTAAACTTCCAGTCACAGCTGCAACGTCTTCAACTATCATCACCTCTCCCTTCTCTGCTCAGGGAATGATTGTGCTGTGACGGCTGTCATTAATTCACGGAGAACTACTCCTGGAGCTACCGTCACCTCAGCCTCTGCAGCTCCTGCCAGAACCTCCTTCCTCAAAAAGCTTAGGGGAGAGTTCCTCCACCACAATTCTAGGAGACAAGGGATGGGGCAGTGATCCCTTTTACATCCTCATCAATCCTTAACACTATTGCTCTTGAACCCTCACTTGTATGTTGCAGAACTGCTTGTTCTGAACCCGTCCAGACCTAAATTTCATCACAGGCTTTAACTCAACCTAATCCCTATTTACTCTAATTGACTGGCTTTAAACCCATCTAGTGTACAATTTCCTAGACAAGCCTTCTGCCTCTTTGTTCTGCAATCTCCACTAAGCTTTAGGCTAAGCACGGTGGGACCATATTTTTTATTACCAGTGGACAAGATTCATTCTTGCCCCTGGCACCTTATTCTAGAAATGCCTTTTTGGTGCAGACATAATTCTGTCATGCCTGGAAAGAGTGGACGGGCAGACCTTGAGAAAGGCATTGGCCATGAAATGCCTATATCACAGAGGATGGATTAGTGGAGATGTGTCAGTTCTATATACGTGAGAATGACATAGGCATCCCTCAAAGCAAAAATGTCGGAACTGAGCTGCCTACCAAGGACAGACATCTCAGTGCAGGAGATGGGTATGTTAGAAACTGTGGGGAAGTAGTCAAGATAAATCATCATCATGACCCACAACGTCTAAAATGGCACTAGATGCCTGCCTGCTTTTAGCCCCAAATCATAATCTAAGTGTCCTGCAAGTTGAGGGATCCCAAATCACCTTACTTTATGCCACAGACACACAGCTCTCTGTTCAGGCATGAAGTAAGGACAGGTAGCTCTGTTCAAGTCATGCTATGCAGCACTATTAATTCTGGCTACATGGAGGCAGCCTCCTAGCTCTAGACTGAAATGCAGAAGTGATTTGATTTTCCAAAAGCCTGGATATGAAGGCCACTTGTCTGCTGAATTTTAATTTGCATTGTCTTGGTGGGACAGTCTGTGCTACCATATCTTTCCCTTAGGCCTTCTTACTAAGATGGTTGCTGTGTCTGAAAGCTCCTCACATTCGCTAGTAATTTTCCCCAGTTCCTTCAGCATTTATTTTTAGATTTCAATGAGAAAAAAAGCATACACAACTCCAGGCACTGACAGCTATTTGGGATCAGAAGCAATGCTGAAATAATGCTCACACACTGCAACATTAAATTCCCTTAACAAAGCAGCAGTTCAAAGCAGTGGAACAAGTCCTGCCCCAGAACTGTTTTATCAGCTATCCCCTTTTAAGAAGATTAAATTGTTATATTTCTCTGCTGCTGCTTTCATCTTCCCTCTGTGAGTGTCATCCAGACCTCCAGGCAAGCATAGCTGCTTATCCTCATCTAGAGACTTCAACTCAGGAGAAATGAGGGAGAGAAGGCAAAAATACAGGCCTATTTATCAACAAGCAATGAGTATGTGTATAAGAAGAGCATATTAAGGAATGGAATTCATGGCCCCGACTGGATGTCTCAGGCTTCAGATAAGTGGTTTTCTAAGACTGCAGCATAAACCCAAGCTAGGACACTGCTTAGAAACTTTTGTTGTGCACTGACACCTTGATAGCAACTTCCAAAGAGATCCAGATCACTACTATAATTAGTACCTTTTCTTTGTTTCTGTAGATGGGACATTAAGGCCACAATTTCCTATTAATTTGCATGAATTAGTCCGTCCAGTTCATGGTTAAGGCATAATGGAGAGGCCAGCAAAGATGACTGTCTTGGGCAGAACCAAGCATGAAAAGTAAGGGACATAGCAAAGAGATACTTCTTTTAGGATTTTCTCTCCATAATGCATTTTTACTGTCAAGCATATGAATAATCTGACATAAGGTACAATTTGTTGTCAAAACCAGCACTTAGCTGGTTTCATACATTTTAATACATCTTCATGATGTACTAAATTCATACTTTGGCTGGTAAAGCTAAGTTTCAAGTTAATATTTCAGAGGTTCCAGGAATCCAATAAAGAAATATAGCATCCTTTTATGTTTGTAAAAATGGAAATTGTTGTTGTTTTAAATCAAGCATGAGTGACTGCATTTCAAACCAAAAGTGGTGTGGAGAAATGAGCCAGCTTTATGTAAAAAAGGACCCGATGATTCTGAAGATCTGAGTGCTGCTAGTAATTCTGTAAACTGAGCCATTTCTTTTGTTGCATTCAGTGAAGTTCCTAAATCATCAGGAAGTCAAAACAAAGCTGAATGGAGACAACTATTTAGCATGTTTTTTAAGAGAGTAAGTCTATGTTCCTGAAGCCACTCATCCAGTCCTACCCCAAGCCCGTTTTTCTACCATACAAGTAGTGGAGCTTTCCTTTCACAGCTTCCTTAGTAATTCAGAATGAGCACAGTAGCAAAGCACAGTAAAACCCTTCAAGCCTGAAGTCCTCTACAGGCTGCTGAGTCTGTATTGCCAGGAAGCTTGGGGAAGTACCTCCCAGAACACTCCAGTTCCTTCCCAAGTTGGCTGCTTTGCTGCTATATTCCCAAGCCCTTCCCAGTACACTGAATCTTTTCAAATAAGAGGAACCAGTTGTTTTATGTGGCAAGCCCCTGCTATTTACAAAGGCAGGAACAAAATTTCCGGAGGCTTCCTTTCTTGCATGTCATTTCCGTACCTGAGTTAAAAGTGCAAAACCAGAAGCCTGGGTAATGATGTGTTTTAATGGCCAGAGTCTCAAATGTGAAGTCATGTTCATGATTCCTATGTCAGATGCACAATACTGTTGAGTTTTAGGACAACACAAAAAAGATTCTTGGAGAATGGCTCTCTTTTATGGAAAGACTAGGAGTCCTTGGAATGACTTCTACCCTAAGAACCAGGTTGAATCCACAGACATCCTGCTTAGAGCTGCTCTGCTAAGATTTGATCAATTTGCAGAAATGTAGAGAGCTACCTTCCAACATCCAGCTGATTGCTATTTTAGTTGGTGCTTATTATTATCCATTAACATTTATACTACAGCTCACCAAGCTTTTTCAATCACAGTTGACACATTAATCTACTAACTAGTGTATAGGCAGATTGGCTGAAGAATTTATAGTCTCATAAAAATAGGAAATATAGCAAGTACATCAATCACAATGTATAGTTAACTTTGTGAATGAAGTTAGTTTTGTTATTTTTTGAAAGTGGAATGGAAAGAAGGGCATGCTTCTATTCCTCTTTCTCTTAACCTGAACTAGGATTCCTCTATAGGGTAACAGGCCATACATTGTCCGTGTTTGTATCTCCACGAGACAAACAAGCTGAGAAAGCTTTCAAGGTGAAGTGAAGCTGTCAGAGGAGACAAGTGAGGGCTACAGAAGGCCAGTTGTAGGAACAGCAAGAATGAAGCTGAGACTTTCTGGGAAAAACAAAACTAAATTAAACTAAACAAAACCCCCACTAGATTAAAATGTCCAATGCTGCTTAGTTGGAACATGAACATGTTTTCCTGTATTGCAAGTACCAGTGTTTTTCTTGCCCCTCCCTTAATTTCTTTTTCTGGTGCCTGAATAGCAGCAAAATGAAATATACTGCTGCAGCCTTGTGCTGCTTTTGTGGATGCTCCAGGCATCACATGGGCCACAGCAATTGGGCTGATTTTCAAATCCTGAAACCAGTACCCCATATCTTCTGAGTTCCGTAGTTACCCATGGTCCCATAGAACTTTGTTGAAACTATTATTTTCTAGCCTTCCAACTAATCCCTTTGGTGCCAATGTTATAGGAAAGTGAGGAACTAAGCAAGAAAATAGACTCAGATTAATAGACTCAGTGAACCTGTCACTAAAATAATTGTTTCTAAGAGCACACAGTTGCAATATCTTTGAAGACTAACCTGAATCTGTAATAATATGGAACTCACCTATCTGCCACAGATCTCCCTTTACATTCTGCTTGTATACCGCGTCTCTTCATTCAGAGAAATAATTTGTCCTTTCTAAGATACATGCTTTTTTAGCTTTGTACACGTGTTTGTGCAAATATCTTGAAACTGGCAATCTACCAATAGCAAATCAATTGTCAGAGGAACTATTAGTGACTATTTACCAGATACATTTAAAGTCCTCATTTATATTCAGGCACCTACTGTGAATATTCAGGCTTGCAGAAATTTCAGTTCAATGATCTGCCTGGAAAACTAACTGGTTTTAGCAAGCAGTGAGAAAAACCCTCCAATACTTTCTGCTTAACTTTTTCATGACCAAGTAGCTACCCATGTATTTCTTCCAAGACAAACTAGTTCATCTATGAAGAAAAGATTGCTAATGCCATGTTGAATAGTACCCTATAGTGACTTTACTGCCATGACACTAAACCTGACTTCAGAAGTGATATTCCACACTTTTTCTAAAGCTTGCTTTCATATTTCATTCTGCCTTTTGATCCTTTGTTTAAATCATTGCCTTTGAAAAGCTGGAAGGCATTTTGTAACATCCTTTGTTATTTGCAGAGCCCAGGTGATGCCTATCATTCAAAGTGTCTAAAAAGTGCTGCCATTTCCATTAAGCCTTAGAACCGTCTGCTTTGAAATTCATTTTTAATCTCCCAGTGGCACAAACTTCGAAGAGGGTTTGCTTATTTTTTACTACCTTTTGTGAAGTAGGAGTTGCTGGTGCCTAAGGCAGGGAAATGCAATGCACTACTAATTATTTGTCTCATGTTGCATCATAAATGGTTATCAGCTTGTCAGAGCAATTTATGCCAGTCTTCATTAGTAACTTACGTGTGAACAACTCTATATAAAGTAACTTCAAAAATAAATGATGTGAAACTGTGTTCTCTTGAACTTCGCCTATCTAGTAATCAACCACATATTGTACTTATTAATGTTCACAGAAACCTCTAAGTTTTACATGTGTGTCTGTAAGAGAGAAGAGGGGAGACAGGCAGACATTGAACCTTTGTAATTTTATCCATAGCCTTTACACCACACAATCCCTGGCTACGATGAGCCTCAAACTTCTCCTTAATCTTTGATTTCTCTTCAGATGCCAGCATGGATGCTGTCTGTCCATGGACAACTGACCTCTGCTGCACTGGGGGCAGCTTGTCCCATGTCTGTGGTTGCTGACAAGTTTGCCCTCGTTGATCTAATAAAGCAATCCGAGGTTCAGTAACTACCTCCTCATTTCACAGAATGAGAACATTAAAGTTTTGAAAATAATCTTAACTCTGCCCAGCTGTACATTCACCTGGTAATTAAGACAGACATAATCAGATAATGCCTACTGGCAGAATATAACGCGTTGGATAATTCTATGGATTTGTGTTTAATGGGAAAATGTAAAATTAGTACTCACCCTGGGGTATACTGAAATGACAGGATCTTTTTCATTAAAATCTGTTGAAGAGACATTATTGATCATAATGAGGTTTTTTTTGTAAGAACTAATATCACATCTTCCTGAAATATAAAGATTTTTGCCCTTATAATATTACTGATAATACAGTTTGCATCCCTAGAGCAAGAGATTTGCAAAAACGGTGAGAGCTTGTGTTGTGGAAGATTAGAAAAGACAGTAGTGAGAATGTGGTGAAAGAGAAGAGAGGATCACTTGTAGGGAAGTTAGTTTATTCCTTCAGAGAACTCCTAAAATGGGCTGGCTGTGCATTTTGCTTGTGTTCCCAAAGCTTGTCAGTCTTAGGATTGTCTGTTAAGATTATAAAGCATGACTGACTTCTCTCCAAGCTTCCTTACAACAGTTGATTCTGAGAAGACATTGTGTATTTTTTGTACTACCCCAGCCATTGAAGTTCTTTCCAAACTTTTCTGTATAGGACTTCCCATTACTCAATAATAATTTTTACCAGACCTGTCATTGTGCTTCGTGATGGGGATTTTTTACAGTTTTCCCTTGACATTTCCAGTTTGGTGCTTTATTTTTATACCTTGAAAAGAGTGGATCACCTCTGCTCTGTGAATATAACAAACATTGAAACTGTGTCATACTGAACTGTGGTTCAGAATGCTTTTTAAAAAAACATCCTGTGTGAGTTATTGGTAGAACATAAAATAGCACTACGTTGTAACAAAAAATGTAGGCTCTAATAAGCTTTGAAGACTTATTAATGACTTGTATCTGGGACAGGGACTTTTTACAGGGGCATGTAGTGATAGGATGAGAGGAAATGGCTTCAAACTGACAAAGTGTAGATTTAAATTAGGCATTAGGAAAAAAATCTTCCCTGTGAGGGTGGTGAGGCCCTGGCACAGGTTGCCTGGAGAAGCTGTGGCTGCCCCACCCCTGGCAGTGTTCAAAGCCAGGCTGGACGGGGCTTTGAGCAACCTGGTCTAGTGGGGAGGTGTCCCTGCCCATGGCGGGGGAAACTGGATGAGCTTTAAGGTCCCTTCCAACCCAAACCATTCTGTGATCCTGTGATTCTATGATTATCATACAGTGTGATGGCATGATACATATAGTCTATGATACTATGTTACATGTACAAGATGTCATCATGGTTATATGTATGTGATAGCAGAACCTCATCGCACTCAAGAACCTCAAGCACTGTGGAGGACCAGTCTGATCTGCCGATTCAGGAACACTCAATGACCTCAAGGCCCTCTTAGGTCAGGAACAACTTAAAGGCATCCGCTGAGTTTGCAGGGAATTTGCAAATGATGCACAATCCAAACAAACCTAAACAAGCCCTGTGGGATTTATGCTAAAGCTGAGAAAAAGGCCAACACTTCCAAAAGCAAACAGCACTTTCTGAAGCTCAGTTTTGAGTGTCTGATTTTGAAAGGGCTTTATTTTAATAAAGAGTTGCAAAATGAGTGCCCCAAATGTGAAACTTTCCGAATCATGCATTTAAACCCACAGGCTCTTTCCCACACACTCTAGCCTGCACAAGCAGATGTTGCTCTTTAAGGGTCCTTACAGGAGAGCAAGATACGAATCTTTCCTGCTTCTTCAACCCCAATTAAATTGTGAAACCGTTATTTCATTACCCTCAATGGATGCTGTTCCTCCTCAGGGTTCTTTGTCCCCTGGCCAGGTGTACTCCAGCTGGATCTGACAGGAGCTGGAGGTGATGTGAGTGGCTTTTCAGTGGTTTGGGTATACCTCACTCTTCCCAGGACAGGTCCCGGATCTGGAATGATGGTGACCAAACATGGCTCCAGGGAGAGGTTTCAGAAGGGTACCTCTCCTGGTCTCTTGGACCAGAGGGCTGGAGGGTAGTGAGTCATATGTCCAGGACATCACATTTTTAAAGAGCAAACCATGGTACCAAAGGGTGCATGTTTTCTTCCTGTGTAAGGCAATAAGAGGGAGAGGAAAGCTGGGTTATCTACACCGGAGGTGGATGTTATCTGCAGGAACATGGGACTACCTCCAACAGCTCTGCTTTGCTGCTTTCCCCAGGAGGACATGATGGCGTGGGAAGAGGAGCAGGCGTGCTGCTAGAAGTTTGGCCTTCCTTAATAGTACCTCTCCCCACAGGAGTGCTCTGAGGGAACAGGGACAAAAAAACCCTCTGCCTTTGGGCAGCCTTACCCCTGTCTAACCATGAAAACTGGGTATCATTCACCTGCTCTGGAGCTCTCCCCATTCTCCAAAAGGATAGGGCCTCAGCAGGGGTCTGCTGCCCTCATGACAGTTGATCAGGCTGCTGTGGGGCTGATGTCCAAACCATGGTAGGGCTGATAGCCAGGCTTGCTGTGGGGTGATGGCGAGTTTGCTGTGAGATTGATGTTGAGGCAGTCATTGGGGATAAATCTAGGCAGCTTTGAGGGTGATGGCTAAGCCATTGCAGGGCTGACAGCTGCTGCATGGAGATAGTGGCATGGATGCTGCGGTGGGTGATGTCTGTGTTGTTGTGGGGGGTGATGGTGATGCCGTGGTTGGGCTGATCGCCAGCCGTGCAGCTGCAAGGGGGGAAGCCTGCTCCAGGGTGGGGGTGACAACGAGGGGCTCTCGGAGGAGCCGGGGGAACGCGCTTCAGGCCGGCGTTGCTGGGGGTGGGGGGAGGGGGCGGTGCAGGAGTGTGGGTCCAGGCCGGGCAGGGACATTGCTTCCCCCGCAGGCCCCGCAGCCGCCACCTGCGCCGCGGCCCCACCCCGGCTCTGCCGGGCGCTGCTGGGCTGCCGGGTGGCGGGGGGGTGCCGCTACCGGGGGCTTGCGGGCGGAGGAAGAGAAGAGGAGGCGGGAGGAGGAAGGCGGCAGCAGCAGCTCTCGGGAGGAGCCTGTCCAGCGTGAGACAGCACATTCAGCCGGCGGCGGCGGTTCTGCTGCAGCGGCACGGCACGGCACGGCACGTTGCGGCGCAGCGCCGCGGCAGCAGCCGTTTGGGCAGCGGGGCGACCCTCCGCTCTCCCGGCGGCGGGGGCTCGGTGAGGGCTGCAAGGCGCCGGGAGCCCCTCCGGCAGGTAAGGCACAGCAGCGGGCGGCGGGGCCGGGACGTGCCGCGCCGCGGCGGAGGGGACGAGCGAGGACTCCCCTGGGAGGGCGGAGCGGCGGAAGCTCCTCGGGATGCACATCGGCGGCCGAAGATGCTCCCCGGGCATCCCCCGGCTGCCCCGCGGTCACCGGCCGGCCCTCTCCGGAGGTGGGCTTTTCCACCCTCGCCGGGGCGGGAGCGGCCGGGAGGGCTGCGGAGAGCCCCGCCGGCCTCAGCGGCACCTGCTCCGGTTCCTGGGGCTCCTCCCGGCGCCGGCACAGTAATAACCCGCTCCGCCGCAGGGACTGCCGCAGGCTCCCCGGCTTGTATCTCAGCGCCGAGCAGCCTTAATGCAAAGGGGAGTGGGTGGGAAAAAGTTTCCTATCTTTAATTCTTTGCACAGCGTGAGCAACAGCGGGTTTGCTCAAGTCCATGACGACAGCAGACAATTAGATCTTTCCCCGTTCCTAAGGTAATTCCCTAGAAGGGTGAGAGAAGGAGGGAATCAATGAGATGCCTTTTTCACTAATAGTCCATTGAATTGCATTTTCAGAAGGATGTTATTACGGTTACATTGAGCTGGGAATCCCCCTGGGTCAGCAGAGACCATATGGTCCCTAGACAGTTCCTAGACAAAGCCCCTATTTTACTGACTGGAATAAACTGTTTCTCTGTCAGTACTGGCATTGACAGAAAGTAAAAATTTCAACTATAAATACATATAAAATAAGGATTCTCAGCAGAACAAACAACCTAACCTGCTATTATAGGGGGGACGAGATGGAAAGACCTGGCATGAAGTTGGAACGTGGCTTTGGCACTTGCATCTGATAATTCATCCTGACACACAGGGTTTTGTCAGCTTTTTCCTTCAGCGTGAGGACATTAAATTACCCCTGAAATGGCTCAAAACATCATGAAGCACAGTACTACAAAACCTGTCTCAGAATGGAAATCCATATCCTGAGACCGTCTGTCTCCTGATAGGTGGTATCATCAGGGCCACTGGGGAATTATTTTCTGTTAATACCAATACGCTTTGTTGAAGTGCCTCATTTGTTCTTGCTAAGTTAATGAGAAGCAGTTAATGAGAAGTTAGATGTTTTCTGATTCTTTTAACTTCCTCTTTTTACTTTCGTTTTAGAGAACATCTCTAGTAACAGTCTCCATGCTTAGTGAAAGGTGAATAAAACTCCCTCTGTGATTTATGTGTAGAATTTCTCAGCAAGAATGGGTTTCCTCAACACAAACCTTGGGGCTGCACCCAGGTCTTTGCTCCCTGGAGTGTTCAGTCTGATAACTATCCTCTGCTTCATTTTATTTTCCCAAAACCATCCATTTATACTCCATGAAAATACAAAATGTGTTGTCCCTTCTGCACCTTCTCTGTGCACAGACTCCTTTGAGGATTGGGATTTACTTTCCTTTTCCTTGACATATGAATGACTTCTGAGGGCCAGGTATGTAGTGGTCCAAGAGATTGTTTAGAGCTGGGTTAGCTAGATTTCTCCTATCTCTAAACACCTCTGCCTCAAATTAGGCTACCCTAACAGTGCATTAACTGCAGTGCTGCCTCATTCACAGTTTAGGAGAGGAATCTTTGAAGGAGCAGCAATAAACTACACCCTACATGTACAATCATTACTCAGAATTTGGAAATCTGGCAATTCTATAGTCAGGCAAATACTCTTTTGTACCCTGCAGATCTTAAATTAAGAAGCTGACCTTCCAGCTCTTTCTATAAGAGGAAGGGCAGTGAGCTGCCCTCCTTTGTGATGCCTTGCAGTGCCTATTTTTTTCATTATTGAAATGAATTTGTTTGTTTTCCAGCTTGTGTTCTTCCAGCTTCAGGTTCCTGGTTCCTGCTATGACTCTCACAGATTAAAGCCTTGCTTTAGCAGCTGTCTTCAGTGTAGGTACTCTAAATGATGCAGCAAGAACTTACCTGTTTTATTCAAATAAATTAACAGATCAAGTCTCTTGGTCTCCTTTTCTTTTGTAAGACAGTTTTTAAGACTCATTCCTTGCTATGGTCAGTTTTCCAGTCTGCAAGGAGAGGGAGAAGAAATATTAGACAGCTGGGAGCAGTGGGTTGTGATGGAGGTTCCTCTGTTGCAGGATACTGGACAAGGAGGTGAAATGGACTGGGGGGTGGAGGAGGGAAGATAAGGGAGCAAAACTGAACAACAGAAGGGTACAGAAAGGCATTGGTGCTTTTTAGAACTTTACCAACTCCTGCTAATGATTCAGGTTATCATGTGGTATCTTTCAGCTCCTCTAACTTGACTTCTCATGAAGGTTTAGATATGTTCATGGTCTCCTTCTAGGACTACTGAGGCTCTTCTCATAAAGGTTTAAATACGTTCATGGTCTCCTTCTAGGACTACTGAGGCTCATTAACTAGTGCCGTGCCTTGAATTGAGCTCCTGTTTGCCTTGACCAACAACAGAAGTAGTAATTAAGAATGTTTCAGAGCTACTAATGCCTAGTGCCAAAATGAGGTGTCACTTGGAGGTGGTGGTGGGATGTTAACAGAAAGATCCTCCCTGTTCTACCCATGGGCTTTAATTTGCAGGCAAGTTAGAGGAAGCTAACACTGCAATCACCACTGAGGTGGTCATGGAAATTCGTATCTGCAGAGGTACAGTCTCAGGCTTTCTGCAGCAGTAGCCAAACATCATGACCTCAGTGCAGTACACATATGATATTTTCATATTTTTGTTTTTAAAACCTTAAATAAAGCAAGACATAATGGGTATAGGCATAGTCTATGTGTAAAGGGGGTATTTTCTGGCAGGAATACTGATCAAGTATGCTGGCAAAGTGCCCTTAGTACAGATGCTTCTTGTGTTAGTAAAACTGCGCTTTTGTCAGTGCAGCTTATTTTAGTTCATTTGAGCAACACAAGTTATACAGGTGAATACACATTTATGTGTTCATATGGGGGTGTCGTTGATTTCCAGATGAGGTATAGTATCGTGTTCTATTTGGCTGACCTATATAAGCAGGCAGAAATGGTAATGCAGGAATGATGCTGCTTAAAAGAAAACCAGAAAATTTGAATAGTCTGAAAAAGCTGCAGTGGCAGCCGAAGACCCTGGCTCAGTCTAAGTCTCAGAGAGACACAATATGTCCCTTTTGCTACATGGTAATTATCCATCTAAAACCGTGCTGTTTGTAGTCAGACCTGACATTAGGAGCTGTTGTTCACTTGGCCATCTGCAAGCGCTCAAATTAGGCAGTGTACAGTATACATGAGCTTGCTTCCCCAGTACCATTCTTTTTAGATGGCATCATCTTGCCAAATTTTCTGGGAAATGGTTTCTTCCAGGCAGATGGCAGGAGCTGCAGGAAGCTGTGAGGCTGGCTGATGTGGGAACCACTAGATCTCATAGACACAAGACACCTCTGACCATTTGTCCTGGCCCCTCTTGAGCTTAAGACTATACCCCTCCTTCTTTTTACTGTGCTTCTTCAGCACTTTTTGTTTTCGCATCTGAAGCAAAAGCATTCTGGTGAGTGCCTGGGAGTGCATTGCAACAGCAGAAGGCACAGAGCAGGAATAACAGTTGTAGAAGTGTTTTGTGGGCAACACACTGTAACTCCATGCTGAAGGATTTAAGGGCAGAGGTCTCAGCCCTATTGCTGCTGACCGTAATAGGAGTTTCTCTGTGACTTCCCTGGTGGTGAGTCTAGCCTCCAGGGTGATGGCAGGAGTCAGCTATTGTCACGGTTTAACCCCAGCAGCAACTAGGAAGAAAATTAACTATATTCCAACTGAAACTGTGACAGCTGTGTATATTGCTTGAAAGTTGTGAAACATCTCCAAACTCTATTGAAGCCAATGAGAGTCTTTGTATTGACTTTGATGAGGTCCCGTGTAACTGCTGCTTTGACCTGTGTGCAGACACCTGTGCCACCTGTTGAATAATCACTGCTCAGATGACTCTTGTGTTCCTTGGCTGTTAATCTTAAATTGCATGTTATCATATTCTAATACTGCTCCCATGTGTGTGGATCAGCTTGTCTGACCTGGAGAGACAGATTACATCAACCTGAGGAATAAACCTTCTGGACCAGTGCACTTCTACCCTATGTATTCCCCGGGCGCTGGCTGACAATCTCTGTTTGGCCCTAGAATAATTAATGAGTAATTCAGCTCATTTACTGCCACTCAGAAGAAAACAACTACAGAGAGAATCTTTTAAGGACACAGATTTTTGTTTCCAGTGATATCTTCTGTTCACATTTCTTTTCCTTCTTGCTGTCGGTCCTCTGAAGCTTATGCTTTTCTCTCTTCGGCAATACTAGTCTTAATGCAATGTTCCCTTCCCTCCTTGCAGTCTTCCTTTTCCTTTTGCCTTCTTTCCCTGGGATAGAACTGGTTTTAGTTCCTTGTTCTTTTCTCCCTACCATGCGGTGTGGTACAAGTAATTCCAAATCCTGATCCTTAGTTATTAATTTTTCATATTAGTCCAGCAAAAAGCTGGACTGAAGTGAAAAATTGAACACAATGTGTTTTGTGTTCAAATAACAGAGGTATAATAAGGCAAACATATAAAACTGCCTAGTATGATTGAATATAAATAAGTATAATGGAGGATAAATTGTTTATCTATTTATATCAATATCTCCAAGCCTTTTCTAATGCTCGATTCTAATGTTTTCAGGCTGAATTTGACAGAAAAAGCTATCCCCCAGACTACATTATCTATCTTAGTATTGAAAGTTTATCACTGTAGCTCCTAAACCACATCCAGGGAAAACATGGATCTCTCTTGCTTTAAACTGTTCGGCCCTTCCGTTCTGTATCCATTAACACAGATCTTAGCTTTTAAAGTGCATAGACAGCAGCATTAAATCTGTACTATTCAAGGCATGCCTTGTTTTGTGCACATTAGGCAACCACTGTTAGGATCAGAGTAGTTACCAGGTCACTTGGTAATTGGGGCAAAGACATTGGAAATGATTGCTATTGTATATTTTCAGAAATTAAAATATTTTAAAAAGCAGGTCACAGAAAAAAAACCCAAACAAACCCAAATAACAAAAAAAAAAACACCGCAAACTGACTGCTGTCTAATGTGGTTCTTTACGTTTGAACCTCTCTGTCCTCGTTTAAGGACTGTGCCAATGACCGAGCATTTAGAAGAAATTCTCTGATTCTCACAGCACAAAGTTGAGGACTGTCTAAACTCATGTGACTTGATTCATGATACATGTTTGTCTTCTCTTTAAGTAACGTAAAATATCAGCATTTTCATTAATCACACTATTCAAGGTTGTATGATGCCATTTTTTTCCCCATCAGTTTGTTTCTAGTTACATTTGGATCAGTTGCTGAACCAGAAGTTGGTTTGTATCATAATCCTGAAGGATTTCAGATCTGGTCACCCCTAAATGAATTCTTAATTTCTTTGTCCTTTTTAGCTCTGAGTGCTCATAGAGCTTCGTTATGCACTCATAGCAGTTTGTTACAGACTATCAACTTCTGCCAGCCTTCATTGACTAGGAATACAAATTAATTCTGCATAAAACTGGGAAAAGATAGTTCATGTTATATCTACATAGGGGTATAAGCTGTGTGGTGCATTAAACAATGAATGGCTTAAAAAATCTATAACCTTTTGGAACAAAACAAGAAATCTGACCTAAATCATACCCCCTAGTGTGCAGTTAGCTATTCATGTACGTAATCTGCTGCACTTGGCAAAGCCTGTGAATGCTGTATCCCTGCCTTTCACTATCTCCATAGGAGTAATAATAATGCAAAAAAAAAATAGTGCTGATGGGATAGAAAGGTATTGTACTGGAGACAAAAAACCAAAACAAAACAGCGATGCCATTCTCTGTCTGTACTGAAAGAGCCCGTGGGAAAACTGTCCTATTATTTCCCACAATATTTTCTTTTTCACAGAAAGTTGAATAGCAATAGCAAGGAAACAGAGGAAAGCCGAGTTTCTCAGCCTGTATGGGCCCTTCAAATGTGTTAAAAACACCCTCTGCGAAGTCAGTATTTTTTATCTGATAATTATACATTGTAGAGCTTTAGTTTTTATCTCATAAGTTTAAAGCGTAGAACTAAAAAAATGACAGTAAATGATATCCCCTGGAAGGGGCTAAGATGGAAAAAAAGAAAAGTTGTTGCAAACGTACTACTAATGTTCTGCAGACCTTTTACAGCAGCCCTTACTTTATGTGCAGAACACTTACTGGGTTTTATTGTTTGCTTATCAATGAATCAGAGGAGAAGGAAATAGAAAACTGCGGAGAGCCACATTGCCATAGAAATGTATGAGTCTTTTCAAACAAAATTAAAATATAATGCAATATTAGTCTTACACCATACTACTATTGATTCTGAAGTCTTTAGATGATCATGCCTCATCAGTGTTGATTCAGTAAAATTTTAAATAAAGTTCTCAAAGTTTAATTACAAGTTTTTCCCAAGAAAGTTTCTGATCTCACTAAGTGATGAATTAGGTGTAAGTGTAATTAAAGCCAGTGGCCTCCCATATTTGCATTATTTTTCTTAAAACACTATATATATGTATAAAGCAATGAGACTGCTGTGCTTTCTTGTATCACATAATGTCTATTTTTGCTAAAGGGCTAACTGTTACCTGCTTACTCCTGGATTCTCCTCAGTTCTTTCTTGTGATAATGCAATGATTTGTAGACTTTCTGAACTAAGTTTCCCTCTTAATCCTCAAGACTTTCTGTTGGAACCAATAAGCCTGTACATTGTACAATTCAGTGTGGCTGGAAAACAGGTGCGGACCATTTCTGATTGCTTTGTGGACCACCACTGGTCCCATATTTTGAGAACCACTAGTAAAAGTTGATTTATTTAAAAAAAAAATATCTATAGCATTTAGTTCCTCATTTAAAGAGAACTGAGGGCATCTAACTGGTGTCCAAGTCTCAAATTCTGGAGCCAAGGTCCTGGCACAATGAGTCATGCAGTGAGGCTTACTGCTGGAAGAGTCCTGCAGTGCGCTCCAGATATGTGATTGCCCCACCATTTAAGCTGGGGACTTGTTTGCTTCTGTTCTCAGTCAGCCCATTTGCCAGGTTTCTTCCCAGCAGCAGCCAGGGCACTTGAGAGGTACACGTGTTTATGGGAGAGAAGAGTTCAGGCGCAGCCAGCCTTGTTTTGGTAGGAGGCAGTGGTTAAGGTACAGAGCATGCCCACATCTTGAACCCAGGACACATGCCTGAATTCCCCAGACTTGAAGTTCTTATCTTGCTTGGGAAGCTCACATAAGTCTAGACTGGCAAAATGGTATAGAAGCAGAAACCCACACTGCAGTACTCAAAAACCTCTGCTTGTTGATCCCCTAGCTCCCAAAGGACATGCAGTCTCAAAAAACTCCCTTTTTCACCTTAGAGCTCTGCTTCCAGATGTGTTCTTACCTTCAAACCCCCAGGCTAAATAGCCTGGATGTCTGCTGTCTGTCTGCCCTGCACTGCTGCATCCGGTTTGCATTTTTTGAGCCCATCTGTGAGACTGCATGCCCCATACCAAGCTGGTAGCATGTGCTCCCTCTTTTAGTGCACTCTGGTTTTAACAGGACGCACCTAAGCAAAAGGGATCTCAGGTAATTTTTTTCCATTGCTTAAAGAGATATTTGCCTTCATTTATGCATTATTCAGCAAGCTACGTGTCTTCTGCAGTAGATACTGTCCCAGTCTTTCCCACTGAAACTGCTCCATGTAAGTCTAAGGTATTAAAGGTTCTTTGGATGCCACAAGGCATGTGGGAAAAAGAGAAAAGACTCCTCCGAACCTTACTTCAAGCACTCAGCAAGAGAATGGTCTCTTTGGCTCCAAATACTAAATACAGCATTATATTTTAAACTAAACAGTCATTGTGTATAATATAAACTAACTCTGAAATAAAGGCTAGAACCCAGGGGCCTCAGTTAGGACTAATGTTCTCTCTTTTGCATCTGCTTCTTCTGGTCCAATGAATCTTTGCAGAAAAGAAATTAATAGAAAATAGCTTCAATGGTTAAGAATGCAATCTCCATTCCCCTAGTTTTTCTCACCCATTAGCCAACAGTAACCCTAGGGAGGTGGGTTTCAGTCCTCTCAAGGCAAATAAAAAAATCTAAAGCCCCAAACCAAAACACAAACACACAGAAAAACCCACAAAAAACATGTTTATCCCATTTTAGTGGAATACTTTAGCCACAGAGAATATAAATGGAATACATAGATTTCTTGTTTCTCAGTCCTCTCTCATATTCAAATTCTTTGCATTTTTTTATATTTTTTTATATGTCCATGGTACTATCTCAAGAGGAGGATAGAAAAGTCAGAGGGGTCAGTTTTACCCCCATAGGGAGTAGAAGTACATGTTTTAATGTCTGAAATGTTTGCAGGATGGAGAGAATGAGTCTTTGTGCCACTCCAGGAGAGACTAACAAACATCTTGAAGTAAAATTCTACATTAAGTCTCAGTAAGTCATTAACTATACTCCTGGGAGGCACTTTGGTACTTTTCTGATGAACCGGCTATTTCATATTAGTTTTGAAGAAGTGGTGATATCAATGGCAGCAGCAGATATCATTGAAATCTAAGCATTATATAAGACTTACATATAAAAGAAATTTAAATCAGAAACATGAAATGCAAGGCTCTTTTTTTGTAGATAAGTGACCTGCAGATTGGGGATTAGATTCTGTCATCTCTCTCACATTATTAATCTCTAAAATCTTAACAGTTTATGGCTTGCATTTGGTTCTCTTTGAATGTCAGAAAACTTTTTTAAACTATCCTGCAGTTCCACTCAGAAGCAAGCTGGGAAATTCACAGAAGATAATGCAGCACAAGAAGTAAGACCAGATAATGCATGAGCAATGTAGAGTCACAATGCTTCAGAACTGTGACTACAGCTGAACTGTAAAAGATAACAAAACCAGAAGCTGATGGAGGGGGAATTGACTGAGAGGACCTAGAAATCCTGTATTCCACAAGATCAGAATGTGGTCAGGCATGCAGTTGGTTGTTTTGTTAAAATCATCCACTCTTTGCAACGGGGGCACAATTGTGGAATCAGATCCTGTGCAGCTACAAGTCATTATTGGATGCATCACGGAGAATCATCTCCCAGCACCACATGAGGTCATTGCGCAGTTATAACTGTACTCAGTAAGGCTTATTGAGGGGAAAATCCAAGACAGTCAAAAAGACCTATTCAAAATCTAGTTTTCTTCAAGGTGATACATGCAGTCCATTCTGCGGAACTCAATATAAAAGGAGCATATTTGAGCAGAGATGTGCAACAGCTTTGCTAGAGTGACCTGTTAGGACACAGTACTTAAATTCATTCTCATCCTAGCTGGAATGTCATTTAGTCCTTACTTATCTACCTCCAGTGAGTTGTTGCCCGGAGCTTGTTCTCTTCAACCCTGATGGCTCTTCCATGGAACTATGCTTGTTGGAATTGAAAAGATCATGGTAAATTTTATGAGGCTTAAGGGGACATGAGAGAATGGGATGATAAGAAGGTGATGCTTCATTGACACTGTGCATGGTGCTGGAAGAATGGGCAGTAGTAGAGCTTTGCTCATATGCCATTTGTAGGCACCCTGTAATTCTGCTGTAACTCAGTTCATTTTGTTGAAAGGCCATTATGGAAGAACAAGAGTGAAAAGATTAAATAGTAGCAGATTGTAAGGGATGTATAATTGAGCAGCTGTAGGTACGTATCTTACACCCTGTCAGCCTCAAAATAAATAGGCTAGAGATGCGCTGACCTGTTGCATAGCAACCAGGAGGAAGCACAGAACCAAATCTCTGGATGCTGTGATTTGTAAACCTTTACAGAGCACAGTAAAATACCTTTGCCTGTCTGCTAGAAATGTTCAGAAGCTGAAGGATAAAAAGGGTACATTCCCTGGAATCTGACACTTAACAACCATTTTTATTTATAGATAAATACACAGATGCAGTGTAAAAAGCCTGACTGTTTTGCCTCAAGGTTATGTAGAAAAAAATACTTAGTCTTCCCATTTTTACTTAGTGTTTCCCTGAATTCATCACACAGGAGATTCCTTAAAATACTGAAAATGCAAAATTTTTGCAGCTGCAAATATTTGCCCATTGTTGTGATCTTGTAAATATTTATATGCTTACTTAGCAAAAGTATTTATGTTATTTGACTGAAGTCAAGTACAAATTCTGATGCATGATGAAAAGAGGTACTCATATGTTTACTTAGAAATTGCTGTCAAGAAGATGATTCCAGCCCCTTTTGCCCATTTGAAGTGTGTTTCAATCATTATTTTCAAATGAATGCCATGTATTAGAATGCATTTATGCTAGGGCAACAGCTCCCCTGTGGTTTCTTACAGACCAAAGATGTTCAACTGCTTTGTTCAATTTCATACTTTGCATGCACACTTTACACTTGTAAAAGTTATAGGTAGAGCCCATGGGAATTTTTTTCTGTTATGAAAATGTATAATATTCCTAACTGTAGGAAATGTGTTAGTTTGTACAAAATAGAGAAAAATATGGTGTATAGTAGAAATTAATCCTTTTTTCTTTTTTTCAGTAGAAAACTCAGTATGTAATAGTTTCACAGAATCATAGACTGGTTTGGGTTGGAAAGGACCTTAAAGCTCTTCCAGTTCCCAACCACTGCCATGGGCAGGGACACCTTCCACTAGACCACGTTGCTCAAAGCCCTGTACAACCTGGCCTTGAACACTGCCAGGGGTGGGGCAGCCACAGCTGCTCTGGCGCAACCTACTGCAGTGTCCCACCACACCCATAGTAAAGAATTTCTTCTTAATATCTAATCTAAATCTACCTTCTTTCAGTTTAAAACTGCTCCAGCCCTCTGATTATCTTCCTGGCCTTCCTCTGGACTCTCTTAAGCAGGTCCCCATCGCTCTTGTGTTGGTGGCCTCAGAGCTGAATGCAGTACTGCAGGTGAGGTCTCATGAGAGCAGAGTAGAGGGGAAGGATCACCTCCTTCGACCTGCTGGTCACACTGCTTTTGGTGCAGCCCAGGATATGGTTGGCTTTCTGGCCTGCGAGCGCACACTGAAGGTGGCTCATGTTGAGGCTCTCAGCAGCCAACACCCCAAGTCGTTTTTCTCAGGGCTACTCTCAAACCGTTATCCACCCAGCCTGTTTCAGTAGTAATAGTACTCCCACTCTATAAACCCATTCCTTGAAGCCAAAAATCATTGAGTAATGTATCTTGTTGTGCAACTTCCTTTGCATTTCAACTAAAGACATTTCGCAGTTTTGGACTCAAGACTATCTGGCTCTTTACAAAGGCATATGAATAATACATGTACAGCATCTACAAGTACTGGATGCTGCCTATTTATTTTAGAAAAGTATATTAATGAATCAATTATTTATAATCAGTTGTATAGGATGACTAATGCCATACGTAACATTACTTAATGAACCCCTTAATGATAGTAATTATGAAAAAGGCAACACTGTAAGTCACAAAGCAGGAAAGGCATTGTCATGAAGTGGTGAATATAGTTTTGCTCTAGTGCAGCCTGCTGAATGAACAGTATGTAAAAATTCCCCATACACCAAAAAGCAGTAAAATATGTGGGCTTTTTTATCTCCTACCAGAGTTGGAAATTTAGGTTTCTTTTTAGATGAGCTTGGTGGTAGCATACAAACAAGATGCTATTCTAGGAGATATAATGAACAAGCTTTAAGAGGAGGGAGTTGTTACATCTTATTTTCTTTTTCTGCTTATAAAAAGTGTGCAATGTCATCATTTTCCTTGATTTTATTTTATTCATCGTGCATTGGGCACTTCATGCTTATTTTTTCTTACATTTAGTCCAAGCTGTATACATGTGTTGCCACTCTTTGTTCCTCTGTCTCTGTGGTTTTATTCCTATGGCAAGTATCAATTTATCAATCAATTCTGCAATTGCAGTAAACCTTTTTAGATGCCTGTGACTGTTTTTGCTGTTACGCGCTTAAATAAATAGTATAAATATCTGCTCAAATATTGTGACACTGATCATTATTAGCGACATTGTAGCTTATTATAAAACTGTAGTAAGTCTACCGGCTTGTACTTGTAAAAGTACTTGCATGGCTTTTAGTCCAGTTGAGGGTAAAATGCTGTTGTTTGGATCTTCCATGCTCATGTGCTTACAGCTGCAACTAATGAAATGGTCGTAAGATGTTAGTACCTGTGTGATAAGTTTAGTGGCATAGTTCTGTGTGTGTTCTGTACAGCAGAGAAGGTTGTGCAAATACTGTTATTATTTTAAGATTAATCTAAGTGGTCTTTCAAAGATCTTTTTTTATATACTGACAAGCTGAAAGGAACTGCTAGGAGCGCGTTAAGGTCAGGATTCTTCTTACCCAGTCTGAGACATTTACAGTGGAAATTTTTAGAGCTTAGCTGATCACCCAGGACCATTTATCATCATTGGAGAGGAACTGATGGCTTTGGGGCATGCTTATTCTTAACTGCTTTTGGAAAAGTGGGGTCACGTCCTATGATACCCAGACTCTTGATTTTGCCTGCATTGATGGTAAGGATAACTCTGCATCTACAACGTGAACATCGAGATTTAGTGAGATAAGCCCTGTAGATGGTGAGGTCCCATAATGCAGCCCTCAGAAGTCTCAGCTCTACCTTTGCATACACCTGGGTGGCTGCTATCCTGGTGGATCTGGTGACCTTCTGATGTGTGAGTGGAATTGGCTGTATTTCCAAGCCTAAGAGGGGACTCTGAGGCACATTTAATGAATACGGGGAAAACTGACATCTTGACATAGAACAGCCTGTTTCATTAGAAATCAAAAGGAGCAGGCTTCTGTCTCTAGAAAGGAGAATTCCCTCAGAGTATTAGGAGTGCAGATGAGTGCTCTGTGTAAGGCGGTTCACATCCACGCATCCTGCTACATCTGCATGTGGGTGGCAAGTTCTCCTGCAGTGGGAGGACTCTTAAAGTTGTGTCACTTGACAGTAAACTAGGCCAAACAAAATAAAATCTGATCTAAGATTGTGAACCTCCCTTGCTGAGGGGAGCCCTATGCTGCTGCCGTGATATAAGAACTGTTTCTACATTTAATGCAATGTTCAGTGTGTTTGTTCCAATGTGTTCCTTCTCCCACATATGAGATTTAATTGCTCCACTCTAAAATGTGCTCCTTACTGTTTCCCTCCGATCAATGCTTTCTCACAGGCTGGAGAAGATTAGGTTGTACATAAGCCTTGGGCTGTCATTCTGCACCACAGAGGATGCTAAAAGTAAATCTTTTTTACTGTTTGCCTTTATCTCTCTTGGCAGGGCATGCCTTTTGGCACTCAGAATGGCAATTATTAGAAATTTATTCCCAGTAATGAATAGCATTAGCTCCATGGTTAATACCAAGTAGAGTGCCAAGTAAGCTTGCCTCCTTGCTCACTCCTGACTTGCTGACGCCTGAGAAAGGGGTTACATACCCTTGGTGGTCAATTTGTGCTAAAATTGTAACTAGCCAGTTTGAAAGTTGGTAAACTGTTTGGGGGTGCTAGAGCATGACTGTAATAGATGCAAGATGAAAGTAACTTGAGATTAATTTCTTCCTATAACTCATCTCTCGCAACATTCTTTGAAGAAAATTTAATACATCATCTTTGTTGTATGTAATATCTGTTTTGTTAAAAATAGGGCAAAGTTATAATAGGATTTGATCACCCTGACTGGAGCATTGTAAAGAAGGGGCCAGGCACAAAACTGCTGATGATCAAACCAAGGGGGAGGCTAGTTAGCTTCCCTGACATCAAGGGAATGCATTTTTAGAAAGCCATTCATGGATATCTGACAAACAGCTTGAAAGGGATGCCAAACCCTCAGGGTTTCTGTCATAAGCCTTAAGACGTATTTCCATATTTTTTGCATAGAAACAGGAGCTCTCTCACTGTTGCCAAACTGCAGAACTAAAAGGATGCAAAATCCCTACCTAGTCCAAAGGGCTGTGAGGGGAAACTTCATAATCAGAATTCAAATGTGTGCAACAGATTAGGAAAATTACTTCTGCCATGGGGATCCCCCGAAAGGGATTTCTGCCATATCTGAGAGAGACCTGCAAATCCTGAGCAGATTGGTAAGCAAAATATACCTGCCATTGAAAAGCTTGTTTTCTTCTCCAGGCATTTCTCATGTGAAAATAGCTCACTGACATCACCAGATCACACAGATTAATGTTAAGGTGCTACTGCTTAGTTTTCTTGGTATCAAATGCACTTTTTTCTGGCAGTTTTGATTTCTCTTTCTCAAACTGAAAACAATATAATAACGAATAGAGCCAGAGTAAGAGATAAATAAAGAAATTATGTTCCTCCTCATACAGCCAGTGCACCCAGTGGTCCAGTTTCCTAGGAGTTTCATTTCCTTCCTAGCTATACTGTTTACTGACGGCTGTTATGGATTGAACTAGGAGTCCCTGGGCCTTGGAAGGACTGCAGGGCACATGGCCAGGAGGGGAAGCTCTGTTGAAGTGCAGGATCTATGACAATGTGGGCTGGACTGCTTTAATTCCTGCATGAGGGCTTCAGCTAGGAGTTTGACTGGGAAGTGTTAGCATCTGTGGTGTGGTCCACACACAAATACAGGTGCACTGGCCCCTTTGGCATCCCTCATGTTGCTCTTATTTCTGACATTTTCATTGAATGGTTTCCTTTTCTGATTTCAGATATTACTCTTTTCTTCCATTAAATGAAAATGCTTGCAAGGCCAACAAAGCACTGTGTATTTATCATTTTGGGGAGAAAGCTGATGACTGCAGAGGAATTCATGATGGGTGAAAGCACTGTATAATTTTTAGCACGTAAATTCACTCTCTGGTCATCCACCCACCCAGGCAGTAATGGGGGTGGAGTTCTCATCATATTAGCAAAGAGTTGCCATTTAAATTTCCCATGCATCAAGCCAACAATAGACTCTCATTGCGTATACATGGCACTGCCATTGATCTGATTGATTTTGGCTTGCATGTGGTCAGCGATGTGTGAATTAATAGGAAAGGCAGTTATCTCTCTTCCTGAATGTCTCTGTTAGTCAAGACTATCTTTGAAATAAAGTGCTAATCCGTACTGATAGAGTTAGATGACAGCCTGTAATGATTATGAAGTTAGAAAAGAAATTAAATGTCTGTGACTTAAATTACAGACTTGTACATGAGTGGGGTTTTAAAACTGTAGAAAAAGTTTGGTATCCTATGTTCTTTAGAGATCTGGCTGCATGTCTGTATTATGTGACTTTTTATCTCTTTACTTGTCATTTTCAAGGCTCACATAACCGTAACTAGGTTGACAGAGATTTAAAACAGAGTGTACATGGCTTCACATCACTATGCTACAAAGAATTATGTTTAAGACTAAATGGAGGGGCAGTCAGCTGAGAAGCTCAGAAGAAATGCTTTTGCCAAGTTTGTGTGGTTGGAGTCAAATCAGGAATACTGGGCATTTCTCCTGCCTCTTGGAAAGATGATCTGAGCATGAGACTGTTGGCAGAGCAATGTGCTGCTTCATTAAAGAGAAGCTCAGGTTTGCCGGGTTGTCTGGTTTTGTACCTAGTGTGCAGCTTTATGGAGGAAATGGCCCAGCTTTCCCTGGAAAGGGTGGAGATTCCTGAGCAGAATATCCCCTAGCTTGGTGAGAGTGCTCCCTAGACAGGTGAATATGTGAAGGATATTGGGACTGAGCTGGTGGTCTGTGTGGGGCCTTACCAGTGGGCCTGGGGGATCCTGGGATGGCAGCTATTCAAGGCACCTGCAGAAGCAAAAGCTATCATGTTTCCAGTTTTGCAAGCAAAATTATTACTTGTCTAAGATGTATAGAGCTGTCTGGGGCAGATCTGGTTCTTGTACTTCAAATTTAAATCCTTTTATGGACCTGGGCCCTGCAGTCTGGGGGAGCTGCTGAAGCTAATGAAAATCAAAAGACTTCAGCTTGAGTGTGTAAGAGCATTAAAGCATTATTCTGAACAGCGAACAAAAATTAGTTTGCTTCACATAGGTAGTTTTCTAATAAAGGTAATTTGAAAATATTCCATGTTTGGTGATATTCTTGTCTAATTTCTTGAAATAAAAATTGTGGAACAAATATTCCGCTTTCTACAATGTAAGTATAGTCCAAAGGCTAGTATTTCTGTAGAAATATATTTGTAGCAATTTTAGAAATGCTATTTTTGATATAATTCTATTTTTTCAATAAATAAGGAAAACATTTATTTCTGTTTTCACCTTGGTTTCCATAATTTTCTTTCCAGCAGAGTCAAAATGTCAGACAAAAGTGATTTAAAAGCAGAACTTGAGCGCAAAAAGCAGCGCTTGGCTCAGATAAGAGAAGAGAAGAAACGGAAGGAGGAGGAAAGGAAGAAGAAAGAGGTAAATATGCCTTTTAGATAGCTCATGCTTGCAGAAGGGGCTTGCTGAGGTTTTGACATCTTGGTATTTTATATCCCAAGGTATCTGTCATGTGGAATGAGGTCCTCAAACCCACATCAGTCTAACCTTAAAACCAAAATGCTTATTTTCAGTCAAGAAAGCTGGGGCAAGGGAATTGCTTTTAAAACCAATGGATTGTCATATGACAACAGTTTAGACAACATGATGTGTACGTGTGTGTAGAAAGAAAAATTGATTTGCCACAATGCTTTTTCCTGGCCTCTTCTTCAATGGAAAGGGAGTGGAGAGTAAGGAAAGACAGAAAAAGGCCCCCCTTTTTTTCAAGCCATTACAATCTAAGTATTTTTGAAGACTAGTTTGATTACTAGCTAAGGTAACAGATTTGCAATTATTATTCTCCATCAAAGTAAAATATAATTGCAATTGCATTTTCATCTTCTGGCATGGGTGCATCCTTCAGTTCTGTTAAAGTTTGATTGACATATTAGTTTATTTGTCCGTGACAATATGCATTAGGTTTTTCATTAAGGGATTTGTACTTCTTTTTATTCAGTCACTTAGTGGAATAGAGGTGAGAATTGACAGGGAGTGGATATTCATTTTCATGCAAAGTCAGAGAAGCATTAAGTGATTATGTTTCCTTTCCTTCAAATGTCAACACTTACTATAGTTTAAAGCACCTGTTATCCTTTACTAATAACTGGTTTCCTTTTAAACTGACACTTTAATATTGTACATGAATTTCATGGAATTACTGTGAAAATGTGATGTGATCCAAGAAATCAGTGTTCCAGTTTTGGCTGTCTTTTTAATCTTTGCTCATTTGAGCCATTTTTGTGCAATTACCAGCCCACTCCCTGTGAGTCTCCTGCAGTCACTGGGGGAGTCCTCTGTAAGCAGAACTTTCAACATTAACATTTTTAGTGTTCATTACTAGCCTGTTAATGAATTAGAGGGAAAGGAGACAAGCCAATGGATCAAGGAAGCTATTAAGTCCTTTTCTTTGTCCCCTGCTCTGATTTTATGCCTCATGGAGATCTTGTGATGGCTGGAACTTTCCACTGGCTCCAGTAGCCAGATCCAGTTTGGGACACTCAGCTCTGCAGGTTATGCTGCAGTGCCTAACTGTGGCATCGTATGCACTGGGATGTCTAATGGCCTCCGGGAGTGAAGTCTAACATTCACTTGAGAGCTTAGCCATGTACACTGGTGCAGAAGAGTTATCTACCACCCTGTGTACTGAGATACTTCAGGCTAGCTGATGGGAAGAGCTGAGCACAGTGACATGCCTGAACTTTGTCTGTAAAAGCAGTGTTCTTCTGCATCCTGGCCATGTCCAAACTGGAGTACGTGGGGATGCTTCTGAAATTCAAGGTTTTCTGCTGTGTCTCCATCAACATCAGCTGTAGTTTAATGCACTGTGTGAGTCCCCTGTGTCCCACGTTCTGGTTTCAGCAGAACAGAAAACCCCTCTGTGCAGAGGTCAGGTAGGATCAGCTGATTTAGAAGCTGATGCTATCCGTCGTAGGTTCCGAAGTACAAAGGCAGATGCCTCCAGCATTCTCTGTAGGAACTATGCTGGCATTGCTGCATTTGAGGCATGACAAAATGATAGACATGACCACTTGCATTTTGTTTTACTTGCATTGCTGATTACCACACTAGACTAACAAAGTGAGACATGGGTTCAGTTCCCTCATCTGCCTGGGAGAAGGGCCACAAGCCTGCTTTTTAAAAAGAAATGTTCTAACCACTAGGCAGGAGTATTGGTGTTTTCCTTCTACCCTACTAAATTGGGGAAGCATGAGTCAAATAAAAGGGATTCTGGCTAATGCAGATGTTGCTCCTCCTGTTTCTAGGTCCCAGTAGACCAGAGTGGGAGGAGTCTAATGTGTGGAAGCTCCAAGGAGGTACAGATACAAAAGTAAAGAGGGAGGGGTCTTGTGAACCATTAGTTTTGGCTGTTGATGGCCAGAGGTGCCAAAATCCTATTTTAGACACATTAGTCCTTTCCTTTACTTCTGTTAGATGCTGAAGTTTGTGAGAAAGTATTTTTATAGTTAATGAGTGTTTGGGAGCAAATGTGGGCCCTTAAGCTACATCACTGAAGCCCAATGAAATTTTATTTCTTGATCCTGGAGGAAGTAGGAAGGGGCCATTTTTATTCAGGGTAATGATATCTCTTATTTTATGGTCAGCTTTTACATTAGCTGAATAAGTTGCATCTGATGAGTGAGAGGCAGAGGATTTCCATTGTTTTGCTGTAAAAATCCTTGCAAAGGTCAGTTTTTTCATGCATTCAGGGAAAAATTTTGTTGGAGATATATATAGCATAAATTATCCAAATTATAAATTATCTAAACATATCTAAATGAATTTCAAAAGGCACCTAAGCAGTGGTGCATATATTTTCCACATGTAATTGCTAGAGCTGATTGTAAGTGGATGAAACTTTTCTGTATTGTTTTGTTTTGTTTTGCTTTGCTTTGTTTTAACTCAGGCTGATCTACAGCAAAAGAAGGAGCCAGCTCAGGAAGATTCTGACCTAGACCGCAAAAGAAGAGAAACAGAAGCTTTGTTACAGAGCATTGGTATATCCCCAGAACCACCTCTAGGTATTTAAGAGAAGCACACTGTAAAGCATTCAGCTCTGCCACAATGAATGCATTCTTTCTCTTAAAGCATGCTTGGCTTTTTTGGTTTTTGGCTGTAGTAGTGAAGTGAACTCTTCTGTTTGAATGCCTGCCATATCATACACATATACCAGCTCATGGCATTTTTGAGTACTTGTCATTGCCTAAAACATCTGTTTCATTTCTTCAAGAAAATTTTGTAAACATAATGCAGATCAGATTTGCATACCAGCAGTGATTTCTTTTCTGATGGACTTTATTGTCTTTTATCACATTTATCTGATGACCCATGAAATATTATTATAAATGCTGCAGTTCATTAGTCCCAAGTTTTGTTCCAAAAATTCAGATTAAGGATTTGCTAAGGAAGGAAGAACGTAGTCATGTAGGAATTCCCATTGAAAAGTGAGATATTTCCTTCCTGCCTTCATGCCTTCCTGCCTTCCTTCCTGTGCCTTCTTCTCCCTTGAATTCAGAATCACTTTCACTGTATTAGCTTCTCTGGAGGTATCAAGCCTTGTCATTATATTCACTGGGGGTGAATCTAGGATTTTACCCCAGACATTCTTGCCTATAATATTTAGGAAGGACTCCAAATTTGATTTAGGGAAGCATCTTATAGAGATGCTTGGATGCGTATACAAGTGGATTGTGACATTCTGAATTGGAATTTCAGTTAATAGCTTGCATCAGTCAACAATTAACATTTATTGAGAAAAGTTACTATTTTTGTGAGTTATGATATAGTGACTGAAGCTTTTAAATACCACTTCTCAGAAGAATTTTCTAACAGCAATGGTTAGATTATTTTTATGTGTCATAAAATATGTTTTGTAAATTTTACTGTGATATTATAAAGTCAGACACATTTTTAATGTTGTAGCATTTAAAGCTCATTTTTATCTAGAAATGAAGAAGTATTTACTTATCATATTATTAACTAAACACATATATTTATGTTGCAAATTATCAGTTCCTATCTTAGTTAATTATTTTGCGGTTGATACTGTCAAAACCACCTGAAAATTTACCTGTAAGGTGAATCATCTTAGTTAAACAATAGCATTTTGTCCTCTATAAATTCCCTGCATATACACTCACGATTAATATACGAATATTAATATACGTATCTTAATATAATTAATATACGAAGGAGGCTTTAATTCTGCCTTCACACATGCATGTAATACCTAGATCCCACTATGAATATGGAATACATAAACAGCCATGACATACCTGTGACCTACCAAAGGGCTGTCACAAAGATGAATTCACTTTTCATGCTGCAGTCATTTCTGTGACAGTCTTCAGTGAGAATCTGCATGAAATGTTTGACCACATGGAAAATCCAAATCTCTTGACAGGTCTGTTATTATACATTATAGAGCATAACAAAATAGTTTAGTTTTACTCCGTTAAATCTATAACGGGAGATGCACATGATTTAAACCAAATGGGAAACTTCACTCTTGCATTAAACCCCCTTTTTTTGTGTTTTATTCAATGTGGCTGCTTTGAAGAATACTTGATTAAGTACTGACTGGAGCCACCTTTTTTGAAAAACCATTTTAAAAGAAATCAGGGTATTTTTACTTTTTTATTTATTGTTTCCTTGCTGAAGAGCTTTAACATGGGCTGACCTTGAGCTATGAACTTCTTTCCTGTTTCAGGAAATAAAACTGCCTTTGCATGAAATATGCTTCAAAAGCCCTGGCAAGCCAAAGAGAAAATCATTCCTAGAGCTTGGGCAAATGGTATCTGAAGAGAAACTTCCCTGAGTGTTGAAATCGTGCCCCCCCACCCAAAATGGAACCTTTATATGACCTAAATTATTTAAGAAAACACAATCACTAAGCAAACTAATGTGTGTTCTCACCATTTTGGGGGAATGATTTTAACTTAGCTGGATTTCCTTATTTAGCTTTTATTTTTTATGTCATTTCCACACTGCAGCCTTAGACCATCTCTAATGGACACTGGCTTTTGATTATGTTAAAAATTTGGAAATTATGCTTGTTCTATTGCCTATCTGGCTTTACCAGAAGAGTTCACTTTGTTTTTTGACAAGGCCCTGATAATTCTTCATACCTTTAAAATCTTTTGCAAGCCAACTTTAAACTATATCCAAGAAAGCAATTGCTATTTTATTTCCACAGGGAACTCCTCCATTGATTAGCTGTAGATTCCCTTTGGGCTTTCAGTCCTTTCTAAATTCATGTCAATTTTAACACTTCCAAAAGACTTAAAATTCACTTGACTCTCTTCCTTTTCTTTTTCTTTCCTTCCTTATTTGCTTTCACCATTTCAAACTCTCCTACTCATTCACCCACTATCATTTTGGTACATTGGTTTTGATTTGTCTGACACTGCTCTTCATCAGTGCAGTCGCTGCATGTGTTAACATGGGATACCTGTTATTTTCATTATTTAGTCCCAACCCCTATGTCTCCCTCTTCGAAATCAGTGAGCACACCCAGTGACGCAGGCAGCCAGGACTCAGGAGATCTGGGACCCATTGGAAGGTAAGACACAGAGTTAATAGTGTTGAATAAATGCGGGTTGGTTTTTTTTTTCTCTTTGCTCTTACTTCTCCATTTTTACCTTTGCTTCTGTAAATGAGAATGTGCTGTATCTGATGGGTACTTTTGGTTCTTTATTTTCCACTGTATGTTGCCATTCAGTAAGACTGCTCTCATATGAGGTAAATAAATGCATGTAGCAAGCAGATCTTAAGCCATGAGCCCCAAACCTCATAGTGGAAGCAAAAGATGAATCTATGCTTCTAAAATGGCCTACAGAAAGCTGTCATCCTGTGTGGAAAGACGCTAAGACCAGGGGGAAGTGTCCAGTGGTAGAACCTGTTACCCATGTGAGTTATCTTTGTTCGCATAGCTACTGCCCTTTGAAGTGTTCACAGGTATAATGCCTTGGGCTCTTGTGTGGTTGCTCATCACAATGTGTGCTGCTGACAGTGTCAGGGAAGAGTTTGTACAGAAACAAACTGAAACACCCTGGGTCACACTGGCAATTCTGCCTTGGAAATTGTGGATATGAGAGAGTTTAATGGAGAATGGAAGAGAAGCAGCTCTCTTCTTGTTGGAAATGGGTTGTGGGGAGTGTATAAGGCATGGGCACAAGAGCAACCTTCTTACCTTTGTTTGTATGGCCGAAATAGGAAATGAAGTGACCAAAACAATTTCTTCTCTGGAGTAGAAAAGAAAGGATGCTGCTGCTGGTAAAGGAGCATATGTTCAAGTAAGAAGAGGTGCAACAAACTTTAATGTATATTTTGAGAAATGTAACATATTGTTCCTATGAGCTCTTTATGTATCAAACTAATTCAACATAAAGCTGAGCTGCAAGTGCTCCCAAATCTGTGAGCCAGGACTCTGATGATGGCTTGAAAACACAGTGATTGCTCTCTGCAGTTAGCAGCGCTCAGACATACCTCTACAGACATACCTCTACAGACATGAGCAGTAATGTGACAGAGCTTCGAGTCACCAGATTTTGTACCACACCAACCTTCAGTTCAGAAAAATCACATTTCTGTAATTTGAAAGTAAGTTGTGTTCCCCTTCAGCCAGATGTAGACACCATCAGTCGTGATGTGCTGGTTGCGCAGCTGCTGCTGAAATCTCCTCAGCCCTTCTCCCAGTTCTGCCCTCTAGAAGAAACAGCCTGTCTGATATAGCCATTCAAAACACAGAAAATAGTATAATGTAATGCTACATTCATAAATAAATGCAGTAGATTTCAGCAAATCAAAGTACTTTGAACAAACAAAAATTGGTTTTAAGAGAAGTATAGCTTGCTGCTCACCATAAAGTTATTTCCCACAGCCCTACATGAAGCTATGACAACACTGGCTGAAGTCTTCTAAATTCCTGGTTTTCTTCTGAACTTTAATGGTGTAACTTCTTTATTGTTAAGGTACTGAAATGCCCTCCGAAGGATTCATTTTGCTGGGACTCACACTTTGACTCTGTCAATAACAAGCAATGAAAGCTCATAACCATGTATCCCTAATGGAGAAGAATGAGTTTATCCTCTTCAAAGCTCACGATGTACTGCGTTGCAAGCTTTTGATTTGAATTTGTTTTCTGGCTAGTCGTGGCCATACTAAGAATTCAGTGGGAATCCCAAGACCTTGTTTGTAGTCCACCAGTTTGCTTACTGTCCTCTCTGGTGCTGAAAGGGCAAGCTATATGCCACGAAGGCCTCTTGCAGATGTTTGCCTGGAGTGATTGGTTTGTGGTAATTCAGCTACGTCTGATGCAGACCTTGGTGAATCTCTGTAAGCTATGGATAATATTGGGTGGCAGTTAGTCGGGTTAGTTTGCCACAGGTGCAGGAAGATGCTCTCAGTGCGTGTTTGTGTGAATGAGTGCACTTAAGCATGCATGTGATAGAGCAGTCAAACTTGGTGAGAAGAATGTTGATAGACCAACTTGGTGAGGAAGATGTTGGTAGACCTATCATTACAGTGGGTAAACAGGATGAAACTTCCTCAGCTGTTTTCTAGGAGATGCCTAGACCGTACTTCTGACTTATTTTGACTACAGCATGTGTGAATGCCTGTTTGTCTCCAAAAGCAAGGTTATTCTGCTTCATCTTAATGTATCCTTCCATTTCAGTCTCTGTGGTAGAGGATGCTTTTGACAGATCCCTTGTCATGCCATTGTGCTTGAAAGATCTTCCCATTTTCCTCATTCTGCTACAAATTTGCTGTACAACAGTAGACTGAGCACAGGCATTAGAGGAGAGCAGATTAGCTCCAAAGCTGCTAATGCCCCCATCTCAGAGACTGCAGCTCGTCTGTTGTTATTGCTGCTAATGCTGCTGCAGAAATAACGAGCTCACAGAGCCTGGCAAAAATTCTGCATGCAGTCTGATTATTCATTGCCAACGTGTTCTCCGGAGGAAAATAAGGATATTAAAAGAAAAAAAGAGATCTGTGAAATCATAGATTTTGGATCACTGCAGGAGAGAGACCATGTTGAAAGCTTCAGAGAAAGCAAGAGACCTTTGTATGTTCCCATTTGAGGCAGCAGTTTCTGGTGCAGAACTAGATTGGGTTCATAGTTCTGTGAGTTGTTGGCGCTTCTGGTAGTTGTCAGACTTAATCTATTTCTTAGTCTTAATCTAGAAGTATATCTATCTGAGGCATGTTTTTATTGGCAAGCCCCTGTGATTCCTTACAGAAGGGTGAGTGTAGTTTATCCAGAAATCCAGGTTTCTGACATCCACTTTTCAGGAAGGACAACTGATAAATTAGAGAGGTTGGACAGCGTTAAGGAGCAATCATCCTGGAACCACAGACTTCACTCAGTCTGACTTTGCAAGATGAAAACTGACTGGCAACTTGCTCACCAGGGGTAATAGTTATATAGGGAGCAAGAAGGTCTCCAGCAGGCAATGTGTAAGAGCAGCAAAGTGTTCACCAGTGAAGCTGGACAAATGTAGACCCAGAAATTTTAATGGTGGGGCAAATAAAACACTAAAGCAATTTACCTGAAGAGTTTATTGGATCTTCTGTCACTGGACATCGTTCATTCAGGATAATATGCCTGCCCAACAGGCAGATGACAGGTCAAACAACAATTCATTCAGAAAAGTCATACAGCTTTTTTGTTGCGCAGGAAGAAAAGCTGCGTGGTCACAATGGTCCCTTCTGCCATATGATCTATGGACTAGTAGTGCTGCTATCCTGCAGGACTGTTGTCCATTATCTCTAGCACAATAGCTAGAGCAACACTGTCCTTCCCCTGATGCCATTAAGCTTATTAGGAGAAGGCATGGGGCTGGCTATGTAATGGCACTAGATCATGGAACCGTTTCTGTCCTTGAAGCCCAGGCTTCTATAAGGGTTTTTTTAGCTGCTTGATCTTTAGTAGCACATTGCTATTTGTCATCGCCTTTTCACTAGGGATAACACTGGGTTTCAGGAGCATTCACACTTCCCTCTAAGCCATAACAGCAACTCTAAGAATGAGTGGATGTCGAATGAGTAACCGTGCTAGAAACTACTGACAGTTTTCTTTGAGTGCTTTCAGTTAAACAAGGGAGATAACTTTTTTTTGGTGGTGGTTTTGAGGTTCAGTTCTGGGTAGGCAGAGGTACCTCATACTTTGATGCTGGAAGGTTGTACCATAACTGTGTGCTTAAGGAATGGGATTGGTATGTCCTGCTCTTAGCAGGCTGCTCTGAACGAATTAGAGCCCTGTTGTTGCAGATGGAGCAATTTGCCTGTCTCCACATTGCTTCGCACATCCCACTTCACTTTTCTGATAGCTTGTGCTACACAGATAGGACAGGAAAACTGCATCACAGCCTGAACTGATACCTATCTCTGAATGTGGGTTATTGATTCACAGGGTTTTCTGTTACCATGTATTCAGACATGGCTCGTTTTCCACAAGACAATGTTGCAGGATCCCATGAAGATTCTCCTTGGCATAGAATATGCTAGGCTCCTTGAGGATCAGTATTTTGTTTGGTTTAGTATTTTGTATGCTTTTTGCTAACGCCCAGTGTCCTGTTGCTGATGGTCACCTGATACAGATATATACAGCTGAAATGCAGATTCCAGCTAACTAGATCTGTGTAAATGTTGTAAAGAAAGGGGCTGAGGTAAAGATGTTTGCTGAGAGCTCCTGTGCTGTAGCACGGTGCGAAAAGCAAATTTGCCTCTTTGGGGCCATTAATATGCAGCTTCTTCATGACAACTGTATGCATCTCAGCCCTCCCTAGCAGATACTCTGAATTTTTGCTTCCTTAGTGTGCCGGAGAGGATGTACTGTTATAGTACAACTGCCAAGAAACAGTGCCCATGGAGACATGTTTTACTATGCCAAAGACATTCATAAGTTTCATCTTCTCGTCGCTCATAGCCATGAACTGCATATTTGCATCCTCAGAGGGAGTACACAAGGACAAAACTTGCACAGTGCTTCAGAGCCAAGCAGCGCAATACCATGTCTCATGGGCTGAGCAGCTCTCTACAAAAGCCCCAGTACCCTGGTACAGGTAGAGCAAGAGCCCTAGGGTTGGTCTGCACTTTGCATGCCAGCTAAACATAAAATAGCAGGAATACATCTGTGCTGGAAGGATGGACTTCTGTGGCTGGGTAGTTTTCGTGTGATAATACTAGCCTGTGCTGGTATGTATTGTATTACCCAAGGGTGTCCGTGTGTTCACCCTGACGTATTGCGCACTTTGAGGAGTTCCGTTTGTGGACCAACGTGTGATTTATTTGTGTGGCCCCTTTTCTCCCTGTAACCTTCACTATTCTTATACATTCCCAGTTAGCTTTTTTACCCTACAGTGGTAGGTTTGCATGGTAGCATCCCATTTATTGCTGAGCTGGGTTGTGTGCATGTGCATGCAGTGCAGTCCCATGCATGCAGCACTTCTCTGCGTTTTGAAACATGAGAATCCCATTAGCTGAGGTATAAGGTTTCTTACCTTCCATCTGCTCAGTGAACTGCACCAGGCTCAGCTGTCTTGGATGTGTAAAGGTTAATGGTTGCCTTTCTGCAACAGCTTCATCTGTGCCCTTTCACTTTCTAACTTGCATATTTTGCTGCACATTTGTTTAGATACCTGATTATTTTATGGGCTCCCATAACAACAAAGATGATTGATAGGAAACATTCTTCATCTTTTGCTACCTTCTGTCAGAGGATAGTTATTTCAGTGTGGTGCTTTATCAGCTGTGAAATAAGGCAAGGTGGATTATTTTGTACCCTTTCTCTTGCAGTCTGCTGGTTTTGGTGCGTTTGTCTGGCTACAGCTGCTCATTCCATAATTATTGCTCTTACTTGGATTAATTAATGATATCACAGTTTTTGAGACGTGTTTGAAATTGTGCTGAAATTGGTTAGCTTCCTTCAGTGTAAGAAGTTTACTTGCAGTAAAGCAGGGTCAGCCCTTACTTAGATGAAGCTGTAAATATTTAATGAAAGTTCCAGTGAGAATGAGTTTGAGCACAGCATCAGGTAGCAGATAAAAGCAAAGGCAGATAAAAGATGAAAAAGGGAAGTAATTTCTCAGAGGTTTTGTAGCAGTAATACGCCGTTTCTGTAGCAGTAGTATGCCATAGAAGTTAGACCACTCTGTAATCATGATTGCCTCATCATCACTATAGTTTTTATCTCTAGATAAAATGCAGTATATGAGAAGTGGAACAGCTGCCTCTAGTGCTGGAGAACTTTTCTCTGAGGAGCAGTATCACCTCTGGCTTTGGCTGTTGGCATAACGTTTTGCCCAGTATGTCAGTTCATCTTGCAGTTAGTGTGACATGTTCCCAGCTGTGTTCCAGAGAACACAGTAGCAGCTGTCACATTAGGTTGGATGTCCTTACTGATAGTTAAGAACATGTTTTCTTCTCTTGCATTCTATTTTGAAGTCTGCTGATAATATTAGTCTGCATTCATATATGTTTTCATCAGATGTGATTCTGAGTTGCTTCCATTTACCATGCCCATTTTGAGGCATTTGGGTGTAAAAAGAAATACACTAGAATGTGTTTTCTTTCACTGTGTTGATGTCCACCCTCAATTTGTATTGGTCCAGTGCAGGGAGAAACAGATGTAATTACAGTCTTTTTTCTCTGCAGCATGTTATTTAATCTTTTTGTATTGTTATTAGGTGTCCTGCTGTATAACGCAATATCTAAACACACGCACAAGACGTGTTAATCCTGCATTGCTTCATGTCTGACTCAAATACAAACATTTCTTGCTTCTTAGATAAAAGGAGCTAGATAGCTCTGGAGCACCCGGGCATTGAGGGGGTCAGAGCATGCCATTATTATATTCACCCTTTTACAACTTTGTATTTAATCTTGCTCACTATCAGTCAAGTTTGTTGGGTTTTTTAAAATAAAAAAGGCATCTCTAGTTGTGTTATTACCACATAATATTTTAAATCACAAAGATTTTATTTGCTCATCTCCCATAAGCATGTCTAAATGTTACCCAAGTCTGTAAGTTCTATGCTTTTTAGTCTTTTTGCCTGCAAAATCAGGGCAACTCAGCTTTTATTTTCACTGTTTCACTTTTAAACAGTTACTTACCTAGTACAGTAATGTAACACAGCGACAAGCTGAAGAGCAGGTATCAGAATGCCATTCTCCCTTTTAAATATTTGCTTTGTTGTTTAATTAGACAGATGAAGAAGTCAAAAGAAGAAGGTGGATCCTGGTCTCTATTTCATTTATACAGGAAGGTTGGATTATTGCAGTGGATGATCTTTTACAGTCCATGCAGTGTATTTTCTATCTTCTCTTTAACTCTAGAAAACATCTCTCATAGCTATTAACAAAACCATGTTTCTGTAAGATCTGCTAAATGTAGCATTATTGCCTTGGGCTTAGCTACTTTATCATTAAGTAAATGCATTTGACAGGTTCTGTGCAATGGTGCTGTTTTGTCATTGCTGCTTAGCTTTGCATTACCTGCATTTCATTGTGTTACCATGTTCAGAAATTATATGGATCCTCCTTCTGTTGGGACCAGTACAAGTGGGCTTGTGTTGTGCTGCCTCAGGAGTAGCAGCCATAACAGTAGCAGGGTTTTTTTGTGGTGTCTTTATTTTAAGATCCATTTATATGTACAAAATGGCCTTTAAATGGCTGTTTTAATGGCATGTGTATTTCATAAATGGGCTGAGCCAAAGGGAAGTGCAGAACAGTGTAACAACTCAGGGAGAGCAACAGGAAACACTGCGGGAAAATATCTACATTATGGTGACCTTCACTTGAATGATGTTTTATTCAGAAAAAAAAAGGATTGTAACCCTAGGGACCAGTGTGTAGTGCAAACATGAGTCTTGCACAGTGGAGAGTTAAGAGAAATAGTTTGGTAGCTTGAGGAAAATGGGATAACCCGTGGGATGCTGGTGTTGCTGCTCTTTTTTAGTGGCTTTGACCTTGGTATGGGATGTTGCCATTACATGGTGAGGCAGAAATACACACCTCGGCTGTTAATTTTTTCCAGTATAATTTAGCATGACACCATTGTCAGAATCTCTTGGCACACATGTTTTATCTTACAGTTTCCAACAGTGTTAGAGGCCAAATCTTGCCTTAAGCCTTCTTGACCTGAATCGTACTGGCATCTATGAAGGAGTGACAGTGCCAGCCGCCTGCCCCTGCCTGGGGAGACCCTTGCTATCTCAACTATCTTTATCCTGCTTCTTAAAGTGATGCTGCAAATCTCTCATACTTCATACCCACAGCCCATTTACAGAACAGTAACAGGGTTGGCCGGTCCTCCTCCCATGAGCATGGGCTGCTCAGGATGAATGCCTGCTTACGCATATCATTTCTTGCCCTGCTTAAGTTAGTATACAAGGATGGAGGGAGGCAGATTTCTTGCAGTCTTTTCCCTCCTTTTGTCCCGGCACAAGAAGAACCACAATCCTGCTCCTTTATATTCAATTTATATTTAGCCCTAGATATTTGAAGCCTTTCCCTGCCAATTTTTTTTTAGCCTCTAAACATAAGCAGACACCTTAGGGACTGATATTTGGCAGTTGCTTTCAAGTGTCTGTATGTCTGACCTAGAAAGTAGGGAGTGTTTTTCATGCATGCCAGTTACAAAGTCAGAATGGTCTGTATTAATTAGAATCATCTGCAATCCTTTTAGCATGTGAGCCTGTGGCATCGTTAAGGATTTTCATGCTTTCATTCCTAAAGGAGGGATAGAATTCATTGCTCCAGATCTTTGATTATTTTTCTCATTAGCAAGCATCTCCATGCTATAAATTAAAGGAGAAGGAAAGATTGCCATTCCCAGGGTGCTTCGTAATGTGCCTTGGAAACCTGAGCCTCAGCTGCATTCAGAAGAAAATAATACTAATATATAAAGCCCCACTTAACCATTTAGGTTATCAGACCAGCTGTAGTTACTTCTCTGTAGTTATTTCCAGACATATCATGAGTATATTTAGTCAGATAATCAGACGATTTTAATGACTGAAACACTAATCCTCTTAAAACAAAGACATATCATGAGTATATTTAGTCAGACAATGAGACGATTTTAAGGACTAAAACACTAATCCTCTTAAAACAAAGCAACTCACTTGCTAAAGTCAGCTCAGCTTAAATAGCTCTCTTACATAGAATTTCATCTTGATTTAATTAAATTATGTGTGATCACCTCCTATGTTAAACTGTTTAACATAGTTGAAGTGGTACAGTTTGTGCATGTAGATGGTTTTTTTCTTCACTAGCCTATTAAAAAGCCCTTTACAATATCCCTATTCACAATTTTATGTTTAATATGGAAAAATAAAAGGAGGCTCTGAGTAGCTATTTCAGTAACTCATTTTCTTAGGAGTTTTCCTCAAAGCTGTGATTTTTTTCTTCATAAGCAGAACATTTTTTCCATTTAAAACTGATTTTGATTCTGAAATTTTAGTTTCACTTATTTAATAATTCCAAATCAGAATAAAATTTCTGATCTGGTCTATTGGAAGTCAGGTAATTGGGTCATGAAAACTTTTGACATTTTTACTGTTGATGTGAAAAAATATTGATAACTCTCATACAGTGCCCTCTTGTTTCAACCTATTCATAACAAAAATCTCATCCCCTCTGGAATAATTCTGCTGTTTCTAGCACCAAATGAATTCTATAAATGAAACTCTTTTTCCATCTAGTAGTTACTGGATTTTAGCACTGAAGCAAAAATGAAAATTCACTGAAATCTATCACTTTCTTCTTCAGTTGAATAATACCAGACCTAAAAAATGTAGGTTCCAGCCTTCGTGTTATCTCTTTGACTCCTCTGAAAGGGCATGGATTGTCTTTTCCAGATTTGACTAATAAATGTGACTGTCTTTTATGCAATTTTATCCAAAGCCTTCCTTTATATGCATATCCATCAACTCTGGATCAAAGTGTCCTAACATGAGTACTGTGGTTCCTTTAAAGCATCTGCAGGAGCTGTTAATATGTAAAAACTTCTCCTGCCAAGTTCTTGCTTTACATTTGTGTTCATCTGAGTTCTATTTTGTTGCATAGACTTACTCTTTGTACGAAAAACAAGGTGAAAATACTGTTTTAAAAAAGAATTTTCAGGGTTTGCTACAAGAACAAAAAACTTATGCCTTTCCCCCTTTTGAACATGTTTTTTATTACCACGCTTTCATAATGGCAGTTCATGCTATCCAGCACTTACAGTAAATCTGTGTCAGTTCATGGGCTGACGAGAAGCTTCTAACTATTTGACCTTCATTCTTCACAGATCCAGCCTGCTGCTCACAGTGACCCTCCTGGTAAACCAGCATAAATTTGCAGAGTAAGATTTCTGTAGCTATAGCATATACATTGTGAGAATGACAAAGCTCATTATATTGTCATGAGACTATATTCTATAATGTAGACCTGAATCAGAAGACAAAACTTTAAATATACCAAAGTTGTTCAGCAAATTGGATGAATTTCACTGCTGATTTAATTAGTGGGATTCTGTGAAGTGGAAATCAACAAGGTATTGGTCCTGTGCTATGTCTTTACAATTAAAGGCATTCCAGAATTGTTCATTCTGATTTAAAAGTCAGGTGGATTTTGAAAACCATTAAATACATTCAGCAGCATAGCCTTGATTTTAATTTTGAAATATACATGTAGTTCAAATATTATTTGTCCATGACTTTTTATAAATATACCTTTAAAAAAAAGGGGGGAATTTTAAACTCATGCCCTTCTGAGAAAGGCTATTATGGTTGCCAGGCAGCTGAAAGTGCTGTGCTCTCAGGGAGGTCATAGTTGCTCTTTTTATTGGTGAAGACTGAAAGTCAAAGGTGTCAGCCTGCTTGGAAGTGTAAATGCAAAACTCAAGTATCTGGCTGTGCTCCAGGAGTGGTGCCAAACTCCATGTCCACTGAATGTATCATGGTATTTTATTTTATGATTAGCAGCCCAGCTCCGGACACAGGAGCATGCGGGGAAGTCGGAGCATACTGCTCTAAAGCATAAGTGAGTGTCTTGGTGAAAGCACAAATCCTCCCTAGCTGCTGATAGCCATCTTGCTTATAATGTGCTTCAGAAAACAAGTAGCACAAGGAAGGTATTTTCTTTTTGCCAATCCTTTCAAAGTGGAACAGATCTGCAGAACAGAGCACAGATGGCAGCAGAATAGTGGCTTAAATGCAAAGCATCAATTGAGGCAAGTGGTACTTTTCCATCTCTGAGTAGTAGATTTGAATCTTCTTTTCTTGATGTATTTTGTTTTGGAGACACACTGCAATACTACAACAGATATTGGAAAGTGAAAATTATAGTGGAGAAAATTAAGATTGTAAAAGTCTAGAAGGAAAGGAATAAAACCAATCAGCTTGTCTATACACATGTCTATTTTAAACACATGCAGTAATTTCTCATCAACAGTTTCTTAGTTCAGATATTTTCATTAATCAAGAGCAAAGTGGGGGCTTTGGAGAAACTGACACAACAAAATTGCTAGAACTCTTTAAAAATTTGTCGTTTAAAAATGATGCAGCCTTAAATTAATTGCGGCAATATTTAGACATTAAAAATAAAAAAAAAAGACTGACTAGATACATGATGGACTATATGTTGAAATTGCAAATAATACTGGATTGCTATTTAAGGACAGTATTCAGTGACAGTATTTAGTATCATATTAAAAAAGACATTCAAACACATCTTAAACATTGTATTCTACTGATGATTTTAAAATGTGAAGGGTCACAGTTCTTAATGTAAGCAGTTCTCCATCTTTGGAAATTGTAATCCAAGCCTGCATTTTAAGCATGGGGCTTCTCCTTGCATCGAAGTCAAAACCAAGAATCCTGTTATTCTTTGTAATATTGGGCTTTTTGATTAGCTCTTTTTTTGCTAATTCACATACTCTGCTAGCTTCATTTGAAGTTGCAAAAAAAGAAAACAAGAAGCAGACTGAAGCTGGAAGGTTCTCAAGTCCCTCTCCTGTCAATGCAGATAGGCCCTTGGCTGTTCATCAGGTGCTAGCAGGGAGATGACAGGGGGAGCACAGACTCACACAACCAGGAGTGGCTGAGGTGGGAAGGCACCTCTGGAGATCATCTCATCAATTTCCTCTGTGCAGGGTCACCTAGAGCAGGTTGCTCAGACTGTTTCTAGTGGATTTTGAGTCGCCGAAAGGATGGAGACTCCATGAGCTCCCCGGTCAACCTGTTCCCGTGTTTGATTACCCTCACAGTAAAGATGTTTCTTCTTATGTTTAAGTGGAATTTCCTTTTCTCAGTTTGTGTCCATTGCCTCTTGTCCTGTTACTGGGCACCAGCAAGAAGAGTCTTCTTTACTCACCCTCCCAAGTCACCCACTCAGATTACTTAGATTGTCCATCCCCCACATTGTTTGTGGACAACCTCCTCACAGCTGGAGTTTAAGTTGGGTGCTCAGAACTGCTGCATGAAACAATCTCCTGTCTGTTTCTATGCAGAGAGCCCGTGGTGACCTGTTTCACTGTTGGACAATTGATTTAAGTGTCTGAAGACTGTATAAACATGCACTGCAAAATCAGGACCCCCTACTATCATAGATGGGGAAAATGAGACTAGTCACATTGACATAATTTTAGAAGCACTACTTTGGTAAGCAAGGTGCTTTGAGACTTCATATGCTGTGGGTGAGTCCATATGCCCTGGGTGAGACACTCCGTCATTTCTGGTCTCTCTGTTTCAATTAATAACAGACTATGCTTTGCTTAATGGGATTGGCCTTTGATCTCTGAAAACCTCAGTGTAGCTTAATCTGTGGAGTCATGATGCACTCCTTCACTGTACTTTAGGGTTAGAAAGGCATAGAAGTGGCATATTTCCCACACAAAGGGTCATTTTAGGACACTGCTGCAACGGAAGATTCTGGGTTTGGGACCCGTCAGGTCTAATGGTGTTTCATTTGGGACACACGCGGATATCTCAGCTCAGAAGTACCTCAAGACTCAGTACACTGTCAGTATTGTTTTCTGTTTATCTGAAAAGCACAACAGCACATGGTGACAGGAGATGCCAGAATGCTGTGTTTGCTTTCCTCTAGTTCTGCTTGAAGGTGTGATTTCATAGAATCATGGAATAGTTAGGGTTGGAAAGGACCGTAAGATCATCTAGTTCCAACCCCCCTGCCACGGGCAGGGACACCTCACACTAAACCATGGCACCCAAGGCTCTGTCCAACCTGGCCATGAACACTGCCAGGGATGGAGCATTCACAGCTTCCTTGGGCAACCCATTCCAGTGCCTCACCACCCTCACAGTAAAG